>PVHY01001931.1:0-88416 GCA_004024945.1 Uropsilus gracilis | reverse complement strand
CAATCAAAAAATGGGGAGAAGAACTAAAAAGACACTTCACCAAGGAGGAAATACAGATGGCTAATAGACATATGAAAAAATGCTCCACATCATTAATAATCTGGGAAATGCAAATTAAAACCACACTGAGATACCATCTTACACCAGTAAGAATGGCCCACATAAATAAAACAGACAACAACAAATGTTGGCGCAGATGTGGAGAAAAAGGAACTCTCTTACACTGCTGGTGGGAGTGCAAACTGGTCCAGCCACTATGGAAGACTGTGTGGAGGACCCTCAAACAATTGAAAGTGGACTTACCATTCGACCCAGCAATCCCACTACTAGGAATCTACCCAGAGGACATGAAGATGTTAATTCGAAAGGACACATGTACGCACACATGTTCGTTGCAGCCCTGCTTACAGTTGCAAAGAATTGGAAACAAACCAAATGCCCCAAACAGATGATTGGCTAAAAAAAATGTGGTACATATACACGATGGAATACTACACATCCATCAAGGAGGACAAACACATGTCATTTGCAGCAACCTGGATGGAACTAGAAAGACTCATATTAGCAGAAATAAGTCAAAAAGAAAAAGAATTACAGGATGGTCTCACTTATATGATGGGTATAGGGAAAAACAAACAAACAAATTAAGAAAGAATGAAAACAACCAATGGGACTGAACCATGGAGTGAGAGAGGAGGAGGGGGAAGAAGGTAGGGGAGATGAAGAGCACAAAAGATCAGGATAGTTAACAAATGTTAGTGAAGTGGGAAAGCCTTGGGGTAATAAAAAAAAACACACACACATTTACCAGTTATGGGAAGAGAACAACGTGCCAAACAACCAACAACTGAACATAAACTTAACCAACCAACAAATTGCAGAAAAATGGGAGATGGAGTGACTGGAGGGGGGATACAGAGGGGAGATGTGGAGGGAGGAGGAGGAATCAATTAATGCACAATTGTGACAAATCAATAAATGAATTAAAAAAAAGTGACAAGCAGAAAAGACTATGGAGACAGAGTAGAGGCAGTGATTCAATCAGCCTTGGAAGGGAGGTATAGCCAGGAATGCTGAGCACATTCCATGATTTTTTGATCCATTCACTTGTTTTGGGGCATTTACATTGTTTCATACCTTGGTTACTGTAAATAGTGCTGAAATAAACAATGGAGTGAAGTGTAGGTTTCTTTTCAAATTTAATGCTTTTGTGTTCTTTGGATAGATTCCAGCTGTGGAATACTGAAATGTATGGTACAAAAATGAACTCAATGATGTAAGAAAATAAATAATTTTAGAAAGAAAAAGATAAAAAAAAGTGAAGGAACATATTAACTAAATGCAATGTCTTATGTTTCCTGATATAAAAGAAATCAACTAAAATAAACAAATAGCCAAAATTGTAGGTTTGAAAGTAAGTTCTGGCAGATTGATTAGAATGGGGCCAAAGTAGATGAGGAAAATCTATTATTTTCTAGAAAAGCTATAGAAATAAAAGTTCTAAGTAGTTTAGTACCTTCAAAGATAACAAGATTCCATCTTCTAAAATGTATGGAAGCAGGGAATTATTCTTGTAGCTACCACAAGCTTCAAGGTCTTATAATTCATTTGAAGCCCTTATCTTTCTCTTTTCTCACAAAGGAGAATGGGAATAGTTAATGCAATATTTACATTTTTGTTAGAATATCTCCCATGACTCTGTCATTTTCCAGAAAACAAAACAAAACTCCCAAATTATTTTATGCCAGAGCACACCCATTCATCATTTAGTCTTTTCATTTTAAAGTGAATACTAACCTACCTCCATTAAAAGGCTCCCAAGGGGCCATAGTGCCGGTGAATATGATGAAGTTTTAACGGATAGGCTTAAGGGAAGGAAGAAGCTGTTCAAGAAGTCAGCAAGAATATTTCTTTGATAAAACTTGTTCTAATCAGAACTGTTAAGATTTGGAAAGAATCATGTTTGTGTTACTACCAGGGGACTCTCTTATTTCCTGCTTCAACTAAGTGAATTAAGAATGGTTATTTCCATGATATTTTTCCCCTTGCTGGGCACTAAATCTCAAGTTACTCTAAAATGCATTTCCAAAGGGTTGAATAAGCATCCAAAACTTTAGTGGAATTTAAATTCTCAGGATTTTCCTGAGGTATACTTCTAGCTTGCTTTTACTTTTATTCTTATTACAGTTTTCTTTAATGACACATTTGTGTGTGTGTGTATGTGTTGGGGGGTGGGGTGAGTATACAAACACACATATATTTTCCCATAGTGTACCATATTGGTAATTACTATCAATCCCATATTTAAAAATTCTCAAAGTTCGAGATAGAGAATAAAAACCTGAGTATGAGCTAATTTTAGACATAGAAAAGTGGAAATATTCATGGATAAGGTAAAACTAGGATTCTATGACTTGTGTGGGGTCAAACAGTTATTTAAGAGCAAAGCTGATACCAGAATCCAGGTGGAGTAATTGGGTTCTGCTTTGGTATCCACATCATAAGCAGGATGTTCAACTGCTTTACTCAAAAGAGCAGCATTCACACAGAACCTCTCAGCTGCTGATTATTTTTGAGAGAACGCCAAATCCTAACCACTAGACCACCAGGGAACTGATTATTTTTGAGATGACTGACTAAATTAAAAAAAAAAATCAAGATAGGAGGTATAACTGCCAGTTTTGATCTTCCATAGAATTTCTTTCCTCAAGAGAAGTGGGAGGCCTTATGGTCAGCCAGTGCATCTCACTCACCATAATAGCTCTATTTAAAATGTCTTTCTCACTGTTTTCTTGCACAGTATCAGTGGTTTTTGGAAAGATTCTATTGAGTGATACTTGCAGGATTTATATAGCATAAGCCTTCTAAATGGTTTGATAAAGCAGAACAGAAAATAAAGACAGTCTCCTTCTCTACCCACATTAAAAAAGATGTCCACAAGTTTTAGGAAAAATCCCAGCTCTGGCTAACATCCTTGAATCCCTTGTGAATCCTAAGAGTTTTTCTTTCCCACCACCCCTGGAATTTGTACTATGGTGGTACAGCAGGGGACTGAGGAATTTTAAGTTGAAGCAGCCCTCCTGATGTACACTGTTGTTTAAGCAACACAATTGATACTACATACTCCAGACACTTCACCCACCAAACATAACATATTATGGTTGTTTTTGTAAAGAGTGGTAATTCATGTGGCTAAAGGAAGTAATAAAGTGTAGCAAAATCATAACACTAAATGTTAGCTCATTATCTGAAGCATTGGTGCACTCAATGAGGAAAACATCAGCAGGGGGGCAGAACAATGAGGAAGATGATGATGCAAATCATTGAAGAAAATATTTTATAGCCTCAACTATGTAATAAACTGATATTGCCCCAAATTCAAGGTGAACTTAATAGTTTTTTCTTTTGAATGAATGTAACAACATTCAAACTAGTGCAATGCACTGCCTCTGGTATGAGGTACATTACAAAGAAAAGTATATGGAGTCCATGGGGTTTCTGCTGTTAATATTTTGTGAATTTCAGCAGAATGTTTATTTTAACTTAGACCCAGGAGATATACTTACTAGAATGATAGTCTAACATAACTAGATGTCTTAGCAACAAAGCTTCCTGAAATTTTCAGCAGCTGTGGAGGTCATACAGCTAGATATGATTGTTCACCCAAATCCTTTTCTCCCTCAGGGATGCTGTCATCCTGGACATTGAAAAGTTTTATTATGTTGATAAAGTGGTTCCAAACCGTTTTCATGAATTATGCCGCACAATTATTATTATTATGCACATCCATCTAGATGCTGGACCATCTCCATTTTGCAGAAGTAAGTGCATGGGCAATGGAGATGTGCAAAACCAGGCACCCCATAAAGCATTTTCTCTTTTTGTCCACTCTGTTGGGCACAATTCAAATGGAGCTTCCTTTCTATGAAGTAACAAATACAAGGTTCTTTACTTCTCTGGAAAGACTGGCCCTATCCTCTCTACTTCTTTTCCATCCTCCATCTCCAAGCACTCCTTATTTCCATTGCCACTAGTCTTGAGGCCCAGTTCCTTGGGAGTTCTCTGTACCTAGCCCTAGTAGCAGGAGCTGTAACAGTTCTCCTTTCTCTGCTGAATTCCAATTGGCACTGGCAGCAGCATTGTTTTATCATGAGAAAAGAATAATTGATGCACCTAATTTTCTTTTCCTCTAGTGATGTCTTACATTTAGTATGCTATAAACTCTCTGAAAAAATTGGGCTTGTTTAATATGTCATTCACTCTTTCTATATAACGTTGCACAAAAATGTTCAAAGTAAGAAAAGTAGTGTCTATAGATTAAGACATTGGAAAAAACAACAACAAGATAGCAGTCTTCAAACTGGCTTTGAAAAGAGGAAATTTGTTCCTCAATTCTATATTTGCCCTTTTTTTTTTTTTTTTTTATGTATCTGGCTAGATAACAAAGACACAATTCCTTAGGGAAAACATAGGATGCTTTATAAAAATTACAGCAGAAGACTTATCTGAGTGAGAATGAAGGAAAGAATGAAGGAAAAAGAGAAGAAAGGAAGGAAGGAAAGGGTAAAGGACAGATAGATGGGCTAAGCGATAAATGGACCCTTAGAGTTCTAATTTTACTTAATGCTTCCAGTATTTTTCCATAAACCAGAAATTTACTGTTCAATAGAAACATATGGTGTTTAGTTTGATTTCTTTCTTTCTTTTAGATAGTGGGAGAGAAGGTTGGGAAAGGGAGGGAATGTTTTCAAAAAGCTTTAAAGTGGATAAAGCCTCCTCCTCCTTTCCTTTTCTTAAAAACAAATGTCGCTAATAGATGCATTTTAATAGATTCTTTATTTTCTAGCAGTTACATTCTTTGATGGAAACATGCTCTGATGTATATAGTGAGTAATCTGTGAATGGGTAAATCTAAAGTTAAATAGATCTAGTGTTTCCACCTTTGACTGGAAATGTCAGGACCAATGAAGAGAGGACATTCATTAACTTTAGATGTTTGCTCTGTCTGTTCGGTTTTGCACCATAGCAGAAATGTTGTGTGTACCTTTGTTACCAGAACAGTCTAAGCACCCTGGGAGCTTGCTAATCAATTTTGGTTAGAGTCAACAGAACTCCAAGATGTCATTAGGAAGTTCAAGGTTTTCAATGATAGATGAAAAGGAAAACAAATGATTGGGTCTACCCTTCACTGAGTTTCCACTATGCTTGGCAGAGGACAAATAGTGTTTAATGGTGACTGAGAATGCCACCATATGCCAATGACTTTTTCCAGCATGACTAAGGCTATCAGGTGAACCCTCTATTTACTAAAAATCACTCTATAACTATGCCTAACAACTAAAGGGCATAGAATCATTTCAGATCTTTAACTATACTAAATGAAGTATTAGGTAGAATTGAAATTGAGGTAACTTCTACAATTTACAGTTCAGGAATAGAAATAAAGTGATCACCCAAAATTGCTTCATATTTCAATATACTTTAAAGTGTATCTCAATATACTTTAAGGTGTTATCTAGCCTGACACTGGAGAAAGAAGATAAAGAGGAAACAATAGTGAGGGAGCATTTGTCAAGTTCAGCATAGAGGTAAGTTATTCATTTATTTAATCCTCACCAGATTTTCCTGAAGGCTGGGTTTTCATGCTTCTTTAACAGAACTAGGAACTAATGCTCAGATGGGTAAAAGATATCCATACTCCAGTGATAAGTACGATGCATGAAAAAGAAACCCATTAGTAGATGAGAGCAATCTGATCAGTATATTTTTCTTTTCTCACTTATTTAATGAAGAATAACAACACTTAGTTCAAGCAGTTGTTACTGAGGTAGAAATGAACAGCTCATTTTATCTTCACATTTGTACTTCTCTCTTCCTGACTTATACATAGCTGACTTCTCATCCTTCATGTCTTAGCTGAAATGTCATTGCTTACAAGAAGTCTTCCCAGGCTACACATCTAAAGTTTTCTGAAGCTTCTACCTCACCCTCATGTTTCCCCTTTCATTTATCTTCACAGAATTCAGGCTCCATGATAAAAGGACCACCAAAATGGAAGCATTTTGCTTATACCTACTGTATTGCTACTTCTCTCGCTTAGCAATTACAACTCAAAAATACTAGTTGAGGGCATGGATGCACATGTGAATGAATACTAAATCACCTAGAAATTTAGAGTCTAAGTAAATGGAATCTTAAAGGTTTGGGGCTAAATAAATGGAATCTTATAACACTTCTTCTGTGAACCTTATTTTGGTTGATCATTGCTGCTCAATCACATTTTTTATCTCAATGATGTCTGATCTTATAATATGCTACACTGAACTATAGTTGAAAAAAGGACAGAAAAGATGACTTTGTTCCTGTTCTACTGCGAAAGGACTCTCATTTTAAGGAAGAGGCCTGTCTACTTTGGGCCTGAAGGGAGGAAATGTAGATAGGTAGAAATCAAAGATTTGTTAACTCCTGTGTCCACTGAAGGGTGGAGAGTCTTTATGACAGGAAGACAGGAAGGAAACAGTGGCCTTTGATCATCCTTCATGCTCTTCAGGGGGCTTCTGAACATGTCCCAACTACTGGGTCATGGCAATAGTCTATAGAGGTTTTTTTGGATCCATAACTTTTAGATTCAGATTCTGTCCTTGACTGGTGATCTAGCCAAAGTTCAGAAGAGAAGTAAGGATTTCTTCCTGGGGTTGAATGGTGGGAGAAAGCCCTTGGAGGATTTTAGTTGGGCCTTGTTTCTTTTACATGAATTGCTGATCTGTCAGTTGTGAATTCAAAGTTAAGTGGGCTGAAAATGAATGGTCTGACTACATCTTTAAAGAGTCCCCCCAAATTAGCATAAACAGACTTTCTCTAGAAAGTCAGTTTCTCTTTAATTTGGGCAACTTTTCAATAATGAAATGTTCATAGCCCTTATGAAGACTTTGCTGATTTTCTCCAGGTGCACAGAAAATTTCCCACACCACTATCACTGTGTCTTGCATATCTCACATATTTTGAGTTACATTTATATTCCTATGAGTCTTAGATCACGCTTAGTTCATAGTCCTGTGGAGGGAATGTATCTCATGTATTTTTGTATCCTTAAATCAAGATCCTAGTATATTATCAGGTGCTAATATTATAACAAGCACACAATATATAATTCTAGGCTATATATTTGAATAATACAATATTGAAGTCAAAGGGACTCAACTTGTAGTTCAATATTTTATAAAGTCCAAAGAAAAGTAAAATTATTGTTCAAGGAACTGCAAAGTAGTAGATGGAATAGATTCAAATCAATATTACTTATTATTGGAATAAAATTATCAGGATGAAAACTTAACAAAAGTTTTAAAATCTAAAGCAACCTGAAATATTTTCAAACTATAATGCTTAGAGTTTATTTAAAAATTTTCATAGGGTTTCAAAAGACCATATACTTTACACTTCTGCAAGTTTGCTATTTAATAATATCCCAGAAATAAAGTAGTTTTTCTATAATATTAAAAATATATGTTGAATAAAAATGCTATTTTGGATTAATTATAACTCTTGTGTTTTCATACTTAGAGCACACTTCCCATGCACTAAGTGTACAGACTGTATTAGATAAAATTTTACATGACACCATTCCTATTTCTAAAATGTAATGCTTCCACAAATGCTTTTATGTTGGTTCTCTTTCATGAACTTTTATTGAATGCTTATAGTACCACAAGCACTGTGTGGTAGATGTTAATCAGACACTGGGGAAATAAATAACATGCTGTCTATAAATGAGATAGTAATCCTTAACTTTAATTTATAGTCTAATCAAGGAGTTAGGCATAAAAACAAACAAAAATTAATAAATACAAAAGTACTACAATGAAGGTATGTATTTAATATTGCAGAAGCACAGAGAATGGAATAATAACCTGCTTGGGAGGAGTTAAAAATGCTGTCCTCTAAATAACCTTTTAAATAAATTGAAGTTGGAAGTTGAGAATCAAGAACTTATCAAGAATTCACTTGGAGTAAATGAAAATATTTGTCTTACTAAGGAAAAAAATAGAAAAGTTGAAGGTCTATAAAAATCAAGGAAGTATCTCAAGGTGATAAAATAATTCATTGTATTCTTACTCTTCAGATAGTGTCATCTTGAACTATAAAGACTTTAATCAAAAGTTATGATGCATTTAATGGTATTGCATGACTAATTTAAAGTAAATATTTGCAACCTGCATTTTTTTTTTGTGCTGATAGATGGGAAACCATATAATCTATATTTAGTTTTTTCCTGTATGATTTATAGAAACAAATAAGTAACATTTTCTTAGGTTGACCGTGTTTTGGGATAAATTCATATGATATCCAAAGTACTAGTACCCTCACAATGTGAGTTTCTTTTGGAAATAGGGCCTTTTAATGTGTAATTAGTTAGGAGGAGGTAATAATGAAATAGAGGTGGACTACTAATCCAATATTATGGGTCTACTCTAACTAAAAGGGGGGAAATTTGGATACAGATATGCTCATAGGGAGAACATCATGTGAAGAAGGCAGAGATTGGAGTGATGCTTCTACATGTCAAGCAATACCAAAGACTGTCAGCAAACCACCTCAGACAGGGTACTATGAACTAAGTGTTAAGCTCTCACAAGCCCAATTTATTGAAACTCTAACACTGAAGGTGGTAATAGCAGGAGGTGAGGACTTAAGGAGGTATTGAGGTTACAGGGGCAAAATCCTTATGAATAGGATTACTGCTTTTATAAAAAGAACTCCAAAGAGATGTCTTGACCCTCCATATGTGAGAAGACCATTGTCTATGAAGGAGTAAACAAGCTCTCAGGAGGTAACCAGTGCCTTCATCTTGAATTTCAGACTTCACGGTGTGAAAAATAAATTTCTGTTGTTGTTCTGTAGCAAAACCTCACAGCCACTCAGTTTATGTTACAGAAGTACAGAGTAAGACATGGTAAGAGTTATAGGACAGATATTTTTTCACAAGCCTCAGAAGGAACCAACCCATTGGCACCTTCACCTTAATGGCCTTCAAAAACGTGAGACAGTAAATTGCTGTCATTTAAGTTACTCAATTTGGTCATTTGTTACCATGGTAGCAAGCAGCATGCAGTATGATGAATAAATTATATGAATTTTAAATTAGATTCTAAGCAGTACTGTGACTTAACTCCATTAAAAAAAAATCTAAAGGATTTCAAAGACTGCTATTACCACTTTTTCAATCAGTCTGTGTAATAGCTTCCTAATATGTATTTTAACTTTAACCTTAGATATTAGTCTAATATTTGACTAGAAAATAAAAGTCTTTATATAGCTTTCTTCTAGGGTCTCAGAAAACTACTCTTGTAGTTGTATGCATCTTATTCTTTGAAAACTGAAATCTATGAAAACCTGGAGCTCTCAAAATAATTGGCTTTTACCAAGTGAACTTTTCTTTAACCTCTCTAAGGTACATTATTAAACATTATTTTAAACAAATAAAACTCTGAGGATATGGAGCAACAGAAAGAGCGCTGAAGTGGAGTTGGAGCCAGGAATTTAGCCTCAGATTTGGCCTTAACAAACTGTGTGGTCTTGGACCTGTGCTTAATTTTTAAATGGCAATTAGCTTAAGAAGAACTTGGGTCAGAGCAGTGTTTGATATTGGCAATGGTCCACTGTTTGCAAATATTTCTATTATTCATGTTTCAAAATGAGGAAGAACTAGCAGACAGCTTATAACAATAGTTCAGTAAATTGATATCATCAGCATGGGAAAGAAGTAATGGTGAGAAAAACACTCCTTTATTTTCTTCAATTTAACAAAAGAATCTCTGTTTATCAGTTTTCCCTTTTCAGTATACAAAGGCAACTTTAAAACCTGAGTTAACAAAAGCAAATGATTCAGAGCTAATATTTCAGTTTTCAAAGTTATAGGGGCATCAAATGATTTTATAGCCCACTGGGGCCAGAAAAAAATCACTCGGAAGCAGAGTGCACCTATGTAAGCAAGCTGTATTACATAAAGCAGCAAATGATCTCAGACAACTACAGAAATCCTTATATATCAACCAGTACCCTGGAGATAGCTGATAATGTTGGCGTATACTGCTAAAAGTGTCAGCAGTAAGATGTGAAGAAAATCCAAACCAGAACTTTAAACAAATGATGAGATTCTGAAAAAGAGCAGATACCTTGGTGGTAATGGCTTACATTAATAATACTGCTGCTTTTTCAATATCCCCAAGTCATAAAGCACTAACAGTGAGGGACTGAAAGAAAAACATGTGTGCACTATATGGAAACAGAGATCAGGAAAAATGGACTTGACAGAGGCCAAACTAAATGATAGACACTGGCAATCCTCTTACCCGAAAACAGAGTCAAGTATAAAAGGACCATAGGGAAGGACCAACAGTGAGGCTGGGTTACTAGTCTCATCTATATTGCATTGTGCCTATATGATCCCAAAGGTGTTTCAGATTGATTTGGTTTGAGCCATTAGGTGTGACAACTTGGGCAAGCCATTTTATCTGTCAAGTGGAGATAATAGTAGTGTCCACCATATAAACTAATGTGAAGATTAGATGAGTTAATTAAGACATGTAAAATGGATGTCTAATACTTGAATACTCAATAAATGGTCAGCTATCACTAGTTTGATCTTACTGCTATTACTAGGCAATGAACACTTATCAAACAAAAAAACTTTCTCCCCTGTGCCTCCCTTTCCCATAAAATATCTAGAAAAAACAGAAAGTATTAGGGAATACTAAAAAATAAATTCAAGAGTTATTATACAGGCACAAATCACTGTTTCAATTTTGTTGACTTATTCATCTTGTTAATGATTCATACAAAAATTTTTTCCAGAATATGTCTTAACAAGGAAAAAGACACAAAGTCTCCGAATCCAAATGGATCATAGCCTAGATATTGGAAGCACATAGAAGGAAAATTCTGAATACTTCTACTTGCATTCAATGGAGTATGCAGAAGGAACAAAGAGTAAGGAAGAAGGAAAAATTCATTCAGATTGGGTATGCAAGATACCCATTTGGGGCAAAGATCTAACATAATTTCATAAAGGTGATATATGAACTAAAATGTGAGCCAGGAGTTTGGGAAAATGGTGGCATGGTATGACATCAGAATTATCTCCTTTGGTATACTCACAACTAAATTGCAGCAGAACAAAGGCAATAACTACAGAAAGATAAACAGATGATCACAGTGCACATCAGAAGCAACAGTCTGATGGAAAGGAAGAGGGAAAAAATTGAATAGAACTCTTTTCAGTGATACTGTGGCAGTACAACCTAAGAGGGAAAATTGAGATGGCCTTTGCACAAAGCATAGTCACAGTAATTGAAAAGCAAAAACATATATTTAAGAATTTGGAGATCTGACACTGCTGGATAAAGGAATGCAGAGTTGACATCCAAAATGATCTGCACTATAGGAGCAGGAGTGCAGATGGATTATTGGTTTGAGCCTGAAGCTCTCTTCTATAGAAGTTAAAACCCAAATTCATGAGAAGAACCAGATCAGATCACTGGTATTCCTCATAGGAGAAATTACTACTTGTAGTCCAAGGTTGGGATATTCAAAACACTTTCCACATACCCTCATCCCCTCCATTAGTACTGAAATAACACTTGAACACTAACTAGAATTTCACTAACCAGAATTAAACCAATTGTTATCAACAGGACTAAAACACCCTAGGATAATGTTCTATACTGGAAAAGAAAAGAGAACAACTCCTTGTCTGTGACACTGTCTCAATTACAATTCATGAACATTGCTATACAAAGTGCTCAAAAATAACTGAGATGTGGAAGATGATATATCACTACACAAGTTAATTGTCAAAAAAACTACAGATTGAAAAGATTTCTGACACTAAAGCCATAAATTTAGAAATCAATTATAAAAAAGAAGGAAAATTATAAATACACAGAGACTAAACAGCATGCTGCTCAACAGCTACTGGATTAAAAAAAAAAAACAACAAAATTTAAAATGCATTAAGATGAAAGAATATCAGGATACAAGTTATCAGAACTTATGAGATGCAGGAAAAGCAGTATTAAGAGGAAAGATAATTGTGATACAATTGCCTCATTGAGACACAAGAAAAATTTGACATAAAGAACTTAATAAAACATTGAAGTCATACAGAAAAAGAGGAACAAACAAGACCCAAAGTTAGAATAATAAAATAAAAAGAATAAACAAAATATCAATTAAACTGAGAGTTGGTTCTTTGGAAACAAAATAAACAAATTCCTAGCTAGGCTAACAGAGAAATGAAGATAGGAAACATTAGCAAACAGAATCAAATGAAAGAAATTACCAGATAGCACAGAAATACAAAGGATTGTGAGATAGCTATGTACAACTGTATGGCACTGTTTGATGGCTAAAAATAAATGAATGAATTTTTAGATACTTATAGTTTACCAAGAAAAAACAGGCAGACAAAGAACAAAGAGATCATAAAAATAAAAACTGAAATAACAAAAAATCTTCCCCAAAGCAAAAGTCCAGGCCCAAAAGGCTTTACAAATGAATTTTATCAAACCTTCAAAGAGGAACTAGTGCTTGTTTTTTTAAATATAGAAGAAATTCAAATAATCTCCAATACATTTTACAATGTCAGCACTGAAACCCAATAAAGACAGCACAAGAAAAGAAAATTATAGGCCAATATCCTTGATGAATAGTCAATAAATTTAAAATATTAAAAAATATTCAATAAAGTACTAGCAAATCGAAATCGACAATATATCACATGGATTGGAATTTATCCCATGACTACAAGGCTCATTTACTTATGTAAACCAAGCAACAGATCAACAAAAGTAAAGATAAAAATCTTATGATGATATCATTTGATACAAAGACCATTTAATAAGACTCAATAATCATCTATGATAAACATTTCAAATACATGCTAATAGAAGAGGAACAACCCAATGTAAAAAAGTCATATTTCACAAGCCAACAGCCAATATATTACTTAATGGTGAAAAACTGAAAGCTTTGTTCTGAAGATTAGAAACAAAACAAGAATGCCCACTGTCATTATTTACGTTTAACTTGGTTTTTGCTAGAGGACCTAGATAACAATAGGAAAGGGAATTCAAGTTGAACAAAGAAGATGAAAAACTATCATTATTTGTAGATACCATGATATTATATTTAGGAAACACAGACAGACTCCACCAAAAAGCTATTAAAACAATATTTATTAGAAATAATGAAATCAGTTAAGTGGTATTTTTTAATTCCATACACAAAAATAAATTCCAAATGGTTCATATATTTAGATATAAGACATGCAACCATAAAATATAGAGAAGAAAAAAATGCTGATATTCTATTTCATTGAAAATAAAAAAATGATTTGAGATTAACACCAATGGCAAGGGATATAAAAAATAAAAATAGAAAGTTGGAATTACCTTGAGTTAAAAAGCTTGTGCATGGCATAAAATATGAGAATTTAAAAAAGATATTCTACTAAATATAAAACCAACAAAGGGTAAATACCTCAAATACATAAAAAATTTACACAATTCAACAAGAGATAAATAGCAAATAAATTAGTTGGGAAACAGATATGAACAGACAATTTATCTAAGATGATCTCCAGAAGGTCAACAGATATTTGGGAGAAAAAATGTTCATCATTGCTTCATCTAAGAAAAATGTAGATTAAAGCTGCAAGATATCATTTCACTCCCCATAAGGATGGCACATATTAGAAGATTCCCAACAACAAAAGCTGGGAAAAATGCAGAGAAAGTGGAATCCTATGACTCTATTGGTGGATATGTAAATTGGTCCAACCATTATGGAAAGTGATCTCAATTTATCTTAAAAAAATTAAAATGAGAACACTGTTACCTGGAAATTCTATTTTTTTGACATTTATACAAAGAACATGATGTCCATTAATACAAAAAACTATGTGCTGTGCAATGTTTATTGTAGCAACCAAATAAACCAACCAAAATGCCCAGCAATAGAAAATGGCTGGATCTAGGTGAGGTATATCACTCTGGAATAGTGAGTCATGCAGAAAGATGAAACAAACTAGTTACAACAAGGTATAGTAATTTTGAGGGAATTATGTACAGAAAAGGTAGTAAAGCATTCAGAAAGATAAAAACAGACTGGGCATTTATTTTATATAACAGATGATTTGGCAAAGAAAAATACTTACAAAAACTTGCAGATGCTAATAAACCATAATGAGGATTTTGAGGTTATGAAATAGGGTCAAAAAGGGGCAAAAGCCTCCAACCAGCAAGCCACAGAAAAAAATGCGGCATTTTTTAAAATGTGGCTTCCTCCACCCAGCTTCTTGCCAGATCTGCATCACCTGCGCCTAGCGGTTGCCAGTCAAATGCAATTTAAACAATGGGGTTTTATTAAAAGAAAAACTAGCCAGGAAAATTAAGAGTTCTTAATGCCACAAGCAGCTAGTTATTTTACTCCAAGTCCCATGTAGTCTGAAAGTCCCAAACACATGTCCAAGATGATGTCCCTTTACTGAGGCAGGAACTCAGCAAAGTCCAGTCTTTCTCCACAGTCTTCTAGTTGATTCTCTCTCCAGCGATCTGAGCTGCTCTGCTTTTCCAAGGCTCTTCAAACATTTCCAACAGATGCTGATGCAAACTCAGCTTTCCAAATATGCGGTTCCATGCACTTTCTTTAGCAGGACTGCCTTTGGGCGTATCTGACCAAATTCACCAGGCCTGCCCACCCCTGGCCTGGCATTTTGGCACCAGACTCAACACAGGCTATTTCTCTGCCAGCCACTCTCCCAGCATGGCTCCTTGCCACCACCAGTTCACTCTTTCAGGGGACTTTCCACCCAGCCTGATCACGTGGGTCTCCTCTATCTGTCTGCCATTCTTGTCCCTTCTCTCTTCTGGCTCCTCTCTTTTTATACCCGCCCTTTCTGTGCTTCCCATTTTCTCTCCAAGGTCTTTCTCAGACCCCAACCACCAGGGCAGTATGAATTTTCAACTGCATCAGTACCCCTGCATCAGATAAAGGAAGGGAGAAGGGACAAAGAGACATATATATGACATATAGAAAGGATTGTGGTGTGGGGGTGGGGGATAAAGTATGGGGCACTCTTGGGTAGAATAAAAGGTGGTAATCAAACTAAGGGGAATTGTTAGAACATCTTGGATTTCCTAGTGTCACTGGCAAGGAACCTAAAGTAATTTTTTTAAAGTCATTGACTGACTATCTTTGTTTTTTCTTCCATTGCTTATAGAACTTTATTTTTTTCATTCATTTCTTTCAAAGGAAATATCACTTTTAATGAATGCAGCATATATTTATAAGTGATAATTGATTTCAATCATACTTACATAAGATCTGTTGGCAGGCAGGATGTCCAATAGGACCTTAGATTGACCATTACCAATCAGTAATTAGGTTCCCTACACTAAGAACCCTCGAGCACAATACTTTGGGCACCAGTGTTTAATTGGGTTTTGTTATGACTCTTGAATCCATTGCCAAAGGGACAGGAAAAAGAGGAGGAATAAGACACTCACTGTGAGCAGATGGGATGTTAATGAGTGACAATAGGTGTTGGATTTTGCAAATTCTAGATAATTCAGGTCAATAAATCCATTGGAAGAACAAGCTAATACTGAGAAAGGCAACAGTTCATTTCAAAATATGAAAAGAGGGTATATGCAGAAAAGTCACAACAAAATAAGTAGAAACCACTAGTTTCATCAGAGAATTGGTCACTAGTTTTAATGTGTACTTACGGAACAAAGACACTTTAGGATGCCCCTTGAGAATTTTTCAGTGAAAGCATATATATAGTAAATAGGCTTCTTATTGTTCAGTTCAGTTTTTTTCTTTTGTAACCTTTTAAAAAATGAGCAACAGACTGGGAATTTCAAAGAAGAGAATCCTGCCCCACCCTAATTCTGCACCAGAAGAATAGCAAAGGATATTTTCCCCTCTTCTTATTGAGTTGTGACTTTCAAAATTCATTTCCCTAATTCAAAGTGTCCCTCAAATATTTGGTAATTTAAACATTTGGTTTAAAACTATGTGAAAAAACTAGGCTTCATTTGTTAGAAATCAAGACCACTTGGAGAAAAAAAGAGATGCAAAGAATGTCTGAGCAGAGTGGGTATTTCATTCCTTTTAAAACCACACTTCACTTGCTCAATGAAAAAAAAACAAAAACAACTTTTTCTTTTTAAAGCCTCTTTCAAACTGAAATTGTCTATGTCCAAGCCATAGCCTAGAGCAAAATTTTACAGCTGAGTAACAAACCTCTTAAAACTGGGATTTATAATGGAAACTCTATCCGAGAGTTAATTACAGTGGGCTCCAGTAGGGTATAATTTTTTTTCATCAGGAGTTTGGAGAGAACACCAGCCTGATGTGACATATTTATACAAACCTCAGACTCCATTATTTCATTTTTGTTGGGCTGTATGGCAAAGGCTGATGATTAGGTTCCTCCTTTCTTTACTTTATAGCCTCAGTTTGCCCAAAGATTTCAGAAAAAAAGAAGTACTTTGTAAAGAGGCCAGCATCAATAACAGGAGCTTTAAATTGGGAAAAAGAAAAAAAAAAGTCCTGACTGCTCGTAAGGGAGAAAGTATAGGCACATTCATTAAAAACAAAGTACAGGAAAAACTTTTTTTTAAATTCTTAACAACTATCTTCTTTCTTTGAGGACACTGGTAAGGTAGGGTTTGCCCTTAGGAATTCTGTTTTCTAAAACACTGGGTGCTTCCTCAATGAACTGTAGAATTTTGCCTGTGACCTGAGATGTGGACGAGACAATTTACTGACCTTTTGCATAGCACGATTCTTCCAAATACTGGAATCACCTGGGAAACTTAATATTTAATATTCCTGCTTGAGTTCCAACACTAGAGGTTCAGATTCAACTAGCGTGAGTTGGAACCTGAGTGTCAGCAAATTTAAAAGCTTCTTAGTGGATTTTAATGGCTATCAAGACTCAGACTCAGTGCTCTATGGCCTTCTAAAAGTGGAAAACCTCAGGATCAACCCCACATCTGCCAAATCAGAACCGTATTTAAATAAGCTCTGCAGGGGATTTGTATGTACATTAAAGACTGTAAAGTGCTGTCCTAGACAGGTGAGAACCTTTTCAAACAAAGGTTTGAAACTTTGAGGGTTGACTTAAATGGGAATTTTTTCTATCTTGGGTTCACATTTACAGATTTAACCAATCAAGGATGTGAGTTGTTTGCATCTAAAGATGCAGAACCCCCAGCTACAGAGAGCTGAGTTAGGACCTATCCAAATTTTCAACAATATGGGTCAGCCTCCTTAATCTCCACTTTGTTCAAGGGTCAAAGTACAGTTATCCCAAACAACATCCAGACAATTGTAGTACTGGGGATTTCAAAATACCCTGGAAAATATGATCTGCTTTACATTCATGAAATAAAAATGGATGGAGAGTGTTCTGATTAAGAGCTGGAAGAGAACAACAGCATGGAACTGATGAATCTACTGTCTCTAAAGCTTCCTGTGACTGCATGCAGGGCAGATACAGAGCCAGAAAGTGGGATGATGGAGGCTGGATGGGGTGAGAAAGAGGGAAACAGTTACTGAAATGAGTTATGACTTATCAACACGCTTATTCTAATATTCTGAAAATCATCTCTTTTTCTGTTTTGGACAACCCAGAGTATTTCCTGTGGGTTTTTAACAATCAATTTAAAAAAAAAAAATCTGCATGTACTATTCACACTCTGAGACTGAGGCAATTCCTTCTGCAGTTACCTGAAACATGCCATGCTCTTTCCATGACAGGATCTTTGCATTAAGTCTTATCTCCATCTGGAATGTACTTCCTAAATCTTTGCAAAGCCAACTACTTTCTAGCATACAGATTTCAATTTGTTACTTTCAAAGCAAATCGAAAGTTGCATTCTATAATATCAGCCTCATTTGAGTTCTCTTTATAGCACTCAGAATATAAGGACTTCTTGCATGTTGCCTTACTTTCACTCTTCCCTCTTTAAAATTATATTTGGTCTTATTCAATGCTTATCTGTATATTCATTTACTCATTCAGCTGGTATTTATATTTATTGACCACCTACTATGTACAGATAGAGTTCAAAATGCTAGAGATAAAGTACTTTGAACAATACCTGATTTATAGTAATTGTTCAATAGATATTTAATGCTGCATTAATTCACAGTCTTCTACAAAGATCAGTATGACTATTTAAAGTGATCTAAGCTGGAAATATAGCCTCCAGCTACAGAAAATTAAAAACAAACAAGATACCTCTCTGTCTATCTGCCTGTTTGTCTATCTGGCAACACATAATCTTAAAAGTGTTAATGTAGTTTTCAGAACCATAGGGGAATAAAAATCTCCTACCCAACCTATGTCTTTTTTGGAAGAAGCTTGATTTCAGGGAGGAAACAAAGGTTAAGTGGAGGTTGCTTCTGATATTTATAGGTAAACTTCTCTGGAAGGGCCTCTCCTAGAAGACCTTATCTTTTTTCAATAGAGAAGGCAGAACTTAAATCTCTATATCATTGTCTACTGGGCCTTTGCTAGCAAACATCCCAACATTTTCCCCCCAAAGTGTTTGTCTTAGCTGAACTATTTAAGATGGCATCTGAAGCCCTTTGGGCAAGTTACTCAATCATGTTGGTTCTCTCCCATAAATACACAAGGAATGCATATTACTATTGAACTTCTTTTTGATATCAATATCTCTGGTGCTTGTTCGATTATTTGCCAGCTGAGAAGAACTTAATGGGTTACAGCTTGATTTTTTTCTGCACCCTGACAGAACAAAAAATATATATGGGCATGAGAGGGGTGAGTGACTTCTACTTAGGGAAGTAGTGAGAGGAAGCAATGGTTGGGGATCATCTCAAGAGGAAGCAATATTTATAATGTACTTTGAAAAATAAATCAGATGGCATCAGGGAGAGACATGATGGGACATTCTAGTAGGTGGCCAAGACTACTCAAGAAATGCCAAAGAAAATGTATTGAATGATAAAAAGACTAATAGGGCTAGAATGAATGTTATCTTCAAGTCAAAAGTGAAAGAAATGATGCTGGAGAGGCAGGAGAGTCAGGGCTTACTTGTGACAAATATACCAACAATGGTAGACAAATTTCATTTGCCTTTTGAAAAAAAAAAAACTTAGCTATATACATCATGAATGTCACAATTATTCATTCTCTTATTTAGCAATCAACTTTTTAGGGTTTATTTTAAGAAAATAATCACATATTTGGACAATGATTTATGTTTAAGAATGACCATGTATAAAAGGTTGATATAACCTTTCCCTGTTCCTCCATGAAAATCTGACCTTCAGTTACCCTGATAACCTCATGAGAAAAAGTGTCAATTATTTTGGTAAGTAGTCAGTACAACCTAAAGCGAAACAGCCTAAACTAGCAAGTGTCAGGTAGACTGAGAGAACCTACATAATTGATAGGAACCACAGCTTTGGGCTTCCCTGAGGGTGGTGCTATTATAACTGGACATGTCCTTTGAAGGGACCCTGAAACCTATCCTTACAGAATTGTTATTACAGCTACTGGCTTCTTTGGGAGAATAAAGTTTTAAATTATGACTAACCAGATGTGCATCTCAAATCTTTGCATGTGAGCTGCTTTGGCCCATTCACTGTAAGTACTCCTACAGGAAAGGAATGACCATCATTGTCCTTCCAGCAAGTCGTCCATTATCCTGGAGTACAGTGGTGTCAAATGTTGTCTTATGAGTCTCAATGTTGAGCTGAATAAAGAAGAACTCTTGATTTTGAATGTGCAATACAGACTTCATTAAAATAAAAACTAAGGATGAACTAAAAGTCTAAGGATAGAGGAAAGGTTAAATCGATTTCACTCATTAAATGGAATAAATATGGCTCTAAGAGCTCATGTTTCTGCAGAATATTTAAGTCTCATGCTCCACCGACTAAGCTAGATGGGTAGCCCTCTGAAGAATATTTAATGTCAAATGGAAAATAAATGCTGATGACCCAGTAACTAAAAAGTATAATGTGAATGAATATGTAGTATGTATACACAATATATATTTTTATAAACTACATAAGGAGTTTCAACTGAAAAGTATAGAAAATAAAGGTAACAAATTAGCCATTTTGCATTTTGCCACCTTTTCTGTTCTCCTTTTCCCCATTCAAGTATTTGTGATTCAAGTCATTCTTGAAGTCACAGAGCTCAGTCGATGATCCAGGCAGATCAACCAGGGAATCTGATCCTCTACTCCATTGTGTGTGTGGGTGGGGGGGCAGGGGGAGCATATGGTTCAGGCAGTCAGAGTCACTCCAGGTAATTCTGAATGTACCAATACCAGGATAAATATATTGAAACTCTTGATTTTTCCACAGATAGTGAGACAAAAAGTGAGTTGCTATCAGTAACCACTTTCTTATGACAGAGGGAGAACAACTATCATTCTGTGAGCTGCTCAGCTATAAATAGTCAACTAGCAGACACATCTAAGACATACTGAATGAAGAAAGGGCTTATTGTAGGACACCTTAAACATATTTACTAGGACAGGAGAGAATGCAGTCTGCAGTACTTGTTAAATTTATTAAACAACAAAACTTTTATTTTTGCGCAAAATTGATAGTATGTCTGCTAATAAGCTTTGTTTTTGGAACAGAGAAGAAATGCTCTAGTAAATAAAAACTGGGCAGTGTATAAGCCATTATTTTGTAATTTGTTTCATTTTCTAAATTTTCTACAACTAAAATTTATACTTAATATAAATTAAACATTATTTAGATATAATAAAATATATCAAACATAATATACAATCATAATTTTTAATATAGTATAACATAATTTATATTACATTTTATATAGAAATATAACAATATTTACTATATTGTCTCCACTAGAGACACAGGACTCTTTCATAAATGTGTTAGTACTATTTCTGAAATAATATCTTTTTATTGCCAAAATTTATATCAAAAGTCCCTCCTTTGCCAGTGAGTGCACAAATTATGTAAGGAATTCTATAGAAAAAAACTCCAAAAACTGTAGGTGGAGAGTCAACAGTGTATCCATTTTAAGTTTGCTACTCTCGCTGAATTTTCAGAACAGTTTCCAAATGGTACTTTCACCAGCAGAGGGCACTTACTGCTGCCTGCCTTGCAGGGAAAGCACTAAGAAGGAAAGAGATTTCAGCAGTCTCTTGAATATTGACTGGGGTGTGAGGAAGCAGAAAAGAAAGAGCAGACTATCAGGTTGTTTCTGGGGTTTTCAAGACCATTCTTAGACTTGAATGATGAGAAAGACTCACAGGTCAAATTGACCGGTTATGATGGGTTACGGTACATTACAGTGTATGGATACAGATTATAATAAGTGAAATTAAAATCAACAAAAGAAAAAGCACAGTCAAAGGAAGGAAATCAGAGAGAAGCCAGGTATAATCTTTTAGGCATCTCCTCTCAGTGACGTCTCGTCAGGACATACTTAATTCCCCCCAGCAACAATCTGTGACAACACGTGAAATGGTGCCAACCAGGAGAGCTCACCTGAGCTATGAAATCCAGGATGGCTATTGGAGGTCAATAAGAGACATACAAAGCCCACTTGACTGATCTCAGCTTCTCAAAGTACAGCTTCTTCCTAGAACCCAAACAGGTGATCACCATAAATCACATTACCCTGACAAATTTGCCTGACCAAACTGCTGCAGCATGATTCAAGGCCTCAGTTACACAAATAAGTGTTGGCATAAGTACAGAGTGATCTAAGGCCTTACACATATAAACATGCTCTTATTAGGGACAGTATTTTAGTGGCACAGAGGTTATCTCCCAAGAATTAGTCAAAGGCTAGTTGTTAAAGAACAAGTATTTCTTTGAAATATGAAGGGTTTGAATAACACAGGTCTGCTTAGTTATTCCCTTATTTTTGGGAGTGGGGGAGATGGCATGAAGGATAACAAAAGACAATGAGAATGCATATGCATAAGGAATGATTAAGGACAAGAGTGGTTTAATAAGGAATTCATCCAAAATGGTTGAAGAGTAGAACAGAGGGAAAATAAATGGAAAAGAAGCTTGAGTTAAATCCTGAAGAATCTTCAATGTAGGTAGGCTTCAGAACAATTAATTTACTAATGGTTTAAAGATAAGCTGGACTAGTTAAACATATCTTTTATCACCAAAAGAATTATTCTTACATTGTAGTGAGAATAGCGATCTCTATTTTGGCATAATAAATGCCTAGAAAATAGCTTATTTTATGATTTTTTTTCTTGTTATAATATGGAATTATAAGTCATGCATTTCTACTAATGGAATGCATTTTTTTTAAAGCCATATATATTACTATCTAATATTATTGTAGGCACCTGTATATTTTGGTTTTGGTACCACAAACTTTGCTGGAATCTTTTGATCAACAGATTATTTTATGGATTTACTTATTTATATATTGTTAAAAAAATTTTAAGGCTTAATTAAAAATGTGTTCTTACTGGCATGATAGCTCTGATGGTACATGACTTCAAATTTGTATAAAATTCTACTGTTCACAAAACAAATGAACAAAGATAAATTGGAGTTAAGAGTCTGGAGTTCCAGAGCCTTACTTATAAGCCATGAGACAGAAGGCCCAAAGTGGCATATTAGAGAAATGGAAACTGAAAGGAGCTGTGCAAGACAGAGAGTGAGAGCAACATACAGTAAAACTGCAAGAGCAGCTAAAAAACACTCTGGGAAAAGATGAGGGCAAGGGAGGGTTAATGGATCTTTTAGCATTGTAAGCTCAAATAGGTAAAAGCCTCAGTTAGCAGAAATAAAGATGTCAGCACAGACTTTGGATACATTCATATATTCAACACTACTTATTGGGGATCTATGTCCCCAGTACCAAACTGATTGCTTCAAGTATGGTCCATGGATCACCTGCACTCCATTCCTGGGGAGTTTATTGTCAAAGCATAGCCCCCAAGAGCTACTGAAATCTAGTCTCTAGGACAGGGCATGGAAATCTGCATTTTTTAATAACTCCCTGGATAGTCTTATCCCCAGTAAAATCTGAGTTTCTTTTCCATGTTGTACCCAGGAAATCATCTTATTGGGAATTTAAATATATCTCAAATTATGAAAGTTGGAAGGAGAAACTCTATATAAAGAAGCACTTTTCCCCAAGCAATTCATGATGGGACTTATAGAATATTTAGCTTTTGTTTAGTATAATGTCAATGGTTCTTTTCATGAAGTTTTAGCATCTGGCAAATACTATGAAATATGCTATCTCCATTGAATGTATTAAAAGAACATTCAATCAGGAAATTAGTTAGCTATTCTTTAAATAAATTATATTTGAGATGTTATATATAAAACATGATAATTCTGAGGGCAAATGAAATTATTCATAATATTTTAATGTTCTGTTGAGTAGAGAGAAAAAAAGCATACGTTTTAGAGCCAGACAGATATCAGGTTTGATTTATGACTCCAGATTCAGGGAAGTTATTTAGGCTTTCAGATTCCATTATTAGAGTCTCATCCATTATCATTGCTTCTGAATGGGGTATTATCGGCATTTGAAGCAGGATAATCGTTGTGTAAGGTAATTCTCAGCATTTCAGGACAGTTTCCACCACTATGCTCCTCCTTTTTCTGCTATTAAATACTAGCAGCATTCCCACCTCCAGCTCTGAGGCAATCAAATACCCCTACAAATTTGCAAATGTCCCCTAGGAGTGTGATGATGCTCCTAGTTAAAAGCAAGTTCAGTAAATGGATCATAATAATACCTCTTTGAGTATGTAGCTTTCAAGGAGAATATTTTCTTAGCAATTTTGAGTAAACAAAGAGGTAGTTAAGACAATAAGTGGAGGTTAGTTCTACCTAGAAAATCCCAGACCTGTCAATGGAGGCAGTGCGCAGCAAATCGCTTAATCTCAACCCTTGCGCCTCATCTATAAAACTACAGTAGACGTGATGCCTGACTTTGAGATTAGTGCGAGATTCAATAAAGTGATACAACTAGATTCTAAGCATTAACTAAAAAACAATGAAGTAGCTAAGTAACTAAGCACTATGTACTGAGCCAGGGGCCCAGTGAACAATCAAGTCAAATTAGCCATAGCTGATGTGTCATTGTGTTTAAAATCAGATGCCAGAGACTAAAGAAAGGGGAGGTAGGTGGCAACAAAATTAGCTTTGTTTAAGAAGTTTTGCACGTAGAAAATAAAAAAAAAAAAGTTGCTAGAAAGGGTAGTTGTCAACTCCCACCCATCACATCATACCCTCCAAGATCAGGAAATGCTATGCATAGTTGAAGGCAGAAGAAAGAAAGAGTCTGGAGAAAATGAGGCAGAATTTCAAGTTAATAAACAAAGTGACTCTGTGAGAAGATATGCCTAGGAAGTCAGTAGGTGTGGGCACACAAGGAGAAAAATATCCCTGGGGTCCATGAGGCTTTTCTGAACTTGAAGAACTTCAGAGTCTGGATTTAATCAGGATTTTCAATGGCTCCACACTTCATTAATGCCTCATTCTGAAAGTGATGGTCAGCAATCAACAGAGCTACTTGAAAGTAGTCAAGCTCAAGAGAAGGGCATGTGAAATTGAGAGGTGCTGGTTAAAAAAGAGAGACCAATCTACTGGGAAGTGAAGCAATCTCTCCTCTATAACTATAACTTGTTCCTGGCACTAGATTTTGGCTTCAGAGCTCTGACATTTGATAGCATTTTAAGAAACACTTTGACATTTTCTTTAAGTACCTTTTTTTTAACCCCCAGTTAAGAAAAAACTTAGTTTTTTCTACTTTCTATTATAGCACTAAAAAACCTTTTCATAGCGGATTCAATACAATATCTTTTCAGTTTCTAATTTAACCTTCCTTTGCTGACAAGTATGTTTCAATACAATTATCACACAGAACTGCAGAGGTTCACTCCAAAGTCTCTGGGATATAACAGTCTTTGGCATCTAGGAGTTGGGACTTTGTTTCTTCCCAATTAACTGAGTTTTTTCCATTTAAATAAACAACAACAAAAAAGACCCATGAAATTAGAAAAATGGTAACATTGACTACAGTGGTGACATTATATAGGATATCTTTAAAAATATAGAAGCTTAAAAACATACAGGTTACAAACATAAGTTGAAAGACCTAGAGTGTTGTAATAAAACTGTATTAACGGAGGTATTACTATTCAAGACTTCAAACTATACTACAAAGCCATAATACTTAAAACAGCATGGTACTGGTACAAAAACAGACAAACAGACCAATGGGTCAGAATTGAATATCCAGAAATAAAACCACACATATACGGGCAACTAATCTTTGACAAAGGGGCAAAAAATATACCCTGGAACAAGGGTAGCCTCTTCAGTAAAAGCTGCTGGGAAAACTGGATCAAAACTTGTAAAAAAATGGACCAGGACAACACCCTCACACCCTGTACAAAAATTAACTCAAAATGGATAAAGGACCTGGAAGTGAGACAAGCAACCATAAAATACATAGAAGAAAACCTGGGCAAAACCCTTTATGAATTTCACCTCAGAAATCCATTTGGGGAAACAACTATGGCCAGCAAAAAAAATGAAGGAAAACATAAACAGCTGGGACTATATAAAACTAAAAAGTTTCTGTTCAGCAAAAGAGACAATAAACAAAATAAAAAGAAACTCAACTGTCTGGGAAAAAAATTTTGTCCTCCAGACAAGTGACAAAGGTCTGATAAGAAAAATCCACAAAGAGCTTCTACAGCTCAACAAAAACAAAGCCAAAAACCCACTCAAAAAACGGGGAGAACTAAAAAGACACTTCACCAAAGAGGAGATACAAATAGCTAATAGGCATATGAAAAAATGCTCCACATCACTAATAATCAGGGAAATGCAAATTAAAACCACACTGACATACCATCTTACACCAGTAAGAATGGCCCATATAAATAAAACAGACAACAAATGTTGGCGCAGATGTGGAGAAAAAGGAACTCTC
Source organism: Uropsilus gracilis (assembly GCA_004024945.1). Classification (NCBI taxonomy): domain Eukaryota; kingdom Metazoa; phylum Chordata; class Mammalia; order Eulipotyphla; family Talpidae; genus Uropsilus; species Uropsilus gracilis. Next base: position 62,396 of record PVHY01001931.1, on the reverse strand, counting down.
TTATACTGCTGGTGTGAGTGCAAACTGGTCCAGCCACTATGGAAGACTGTGTGGAGGACCCTCAAACAATTGAAAGTGGACTTACCATTTGACCCAGCAGTCCAACCACTAGGAATCTAACCAGAGGACATGAAAACATTAATTTAAAAGGACACCTGTACGCGCATGTTCATTGCAGCTCTGTTTACAATCGCCAAGATTTGGAAACAAACCAAATGCCCCAAAACAGGTGATTGGCTAAAAAAAATGTGGTACATATACACGATGGAATACTACGCATCCATCAAGGAGGACAAACACATGTCATTCGCAGCAACATGGATGGAACTAGAAAGACTCATATTAGCAGAAATAAGTCAAAAAGAAAAAGAGAAATACAGGATGGTCTCACTTATATGATGGCTACAGGGAAAAAAAAACAAATGAATAAGAAAAAATAAAAACAACCAATGGGACTGAACAACAGAGCAAGAGAGGAGGAGGGGGAAGAAGGCGGGGGAGGTGAAGATCACAAAAGATCAGGATGGTTAACAGGTGTTAGTGAAGTGGGAAAGCCCCAGGGTACACAATAATGGAATAATGTAATAGAAATATAAATATACACATATATACAAATTTAAAAAAAATTAAATTAAATTTTAAAAAAGGGGGAAAAAAAGGACAGGGTTATTAGGGAATGGGGAAAGAAGAAGAAAACCATCTGCATAGTGCCTGGCAGGCAGGAGAGCTGCTTCTCCCCAGCATAGAAATTGTACTGATTCCTTTTTTTTTCTTAATTTATTTATTTGTTTATATATGTGTTTCACATCTTTGTATTCCCTGGGGATCACCCACCACCTTCCCTCCCTGACCACTCCTTCCCATCTGCAACCCCCGTTTACCCCCCCACATACTGATCCCTTTTATGGAATTTTTATGTGCATGATTATGGCTTAAATTGTCAACCGGAATACATTTTATAATCTTTAAAAAAAAGCTATTTAAAGTTAAAAATAACTAAGGCAAACTATTTTCATAAAGTGTCCTCCATAGGATACTACTCTTTGTAGATGCTTTACAAAATTAGGGTTTTATGAGATCAGGAGACTCTACTCTCCCCATTCTTCCTCTGGAGGGTGACTGTAATACCCAAGGAGCCCTGAAGAACTTAAATGTATTATTTTACCAATTCTGCCCCAAATTATCTAAGAATATATATACTTTTTAAGTAATATCTAATGGAACTGGTACACTAGAACTAATGTTCTGTAGAACAAAGTGGTAAAGGATAAAAATCTTTTGTTTGTTTTGGTTATTGTTCCTGCTATCTACTTCTTAAAACATTTTGTCAACTGATCTTTAAGAGTTCTGTTTACTACAAAGCATACATTTGGACACCATGGCAATATCAAATTGTTACGAAATTTTCTAAGGTGTCAGTATCTGACTTTTACGGATTGTTAACAGTCTGTGGGTGGACATAAACCCCACACTGAGAAGCAGATTAGAGAGCTGACAATCACTGGGAAGAACATAAAATAAAATCTCTCAACCCCCCCCCCCCAATCGGTATATAACATGGTGAAAAATAATATGCCTTATCTTGATGAATTTCATGAAAGCCTCTCTCACCCATCAACAATCTTATAGTATTTCAAAACAGAAATCTGAATAAAATATAACCTACCTCCCTAAATGTTGGTTAAGCTGGACATATCTCTAATATGAATTACTTTTTTCATAGGTGTGTTTAGTGAACATGAAAAGATGGCTAAAATCTTTTCATTATCAACTTTTAAGAAATCTCTATATATATGAACTTGAGAGAGGAGTAAGAGGGGTCTGTTTTCTATTTTTCTTTGTTAAGGTAATGATGTTCATAAAGTATGCAAACCCAAAGCATAACCAAAGAGCAAAGGTAATGTTATTCCTTAACTAGTATGGATTGCTGAATTCAAATTTAATTAAATGTTTTAAAATAGGGGATTATCTCTGTAAGTGATTTACACTATGTTCCTTTACCACAAAAGGTAAGAATACAACAGTAAGATTTTCCCCCAAGCTGTTAACTTGCTATAATACAAGTGAAATTCAGATTCTTAGATTAACTCCAAAGAAGACTAATTCAAGCAATTATATTTTTATCATCATTAAATGAATGATAATTATCAGTAGAACAAGAATAGGATGACGGTGTAATATCATATAAACTAACAATTCGAACAGGATGACGGTGTAATATATAAACTAACAATTCAGGGCTTTTTCTATGTGTAGATCTGCCTCTTAAATAGTGATAATAATCATTTTTTCCCAGAGAAACTAATTGAGTGGCTTATGAACTTATGGAATTTCAAATAAAAAAATAAAAAATAGTGGGGATGGATGATAACATAGATGATCAGGACCAAGGGATGATAGCAATGGAGAGATGATAAACAGGGATACTAAAGATGGAATGATGAAGATTTAGAGACAATGACATTAAGAAACATAATTACTTAATCCCTACCTACCATCTTTCTGTGTGTCTGCACTGAACTAAAGGCTTTACAGGCACTATTACCCTTTAATTCCCATGACCTCCCTATGAAGTAAGCACTGCCATTGTTTCACAGCTAGGGAATTCCAGGGTGAGCGAAGGTCAGTAAATACTGAGTTCACATAGATCTCCAGTGAAGGAACTGGAATGTAAGCCAAGTTCTACCCAACTCTACAACAGACATACTGTTGCTTACTAAGCAGTGCCACCATCCACTAATCAACACTCTCTAGGGATTTCTAATACATGTGTACTGAATGTATACATAAAGGCTTATGAGCTCATGTTATCCACTGACTACTTTAGATAGATTAATGTCTGGTAATTATCTCACCAGAAATTATCCTCATGAGATTTTAATCTGGTTTCTTTAAAAATATAAAACTAAAGATAATAAAACTTCAGAATCAGCTGCCTCAGGTTCTTTGTGGAATATCACTAAATACAATAATACCTATTCCAGTAGGGCTCTAATATCATCTTTTAAATACTTATTCAAAGTATACATTCTTTCATCTAAGCACACTGAATCAGTTTCTTCATTCTGCCATCGCTACTGTAGTACCTCTATTCTCCTACTTTCCTAGACCTAAAAACATGAAGCCATTTGCTATTCTCTCTGTTTATTCCTGATATCCAAAAGATCTTTGATACTTGGCAATACAGTACCAACATTTCTGTCCTTTCATTCCTATTCCCATTCCCACCATACTTGCTCCATCATTTCAGTCACAGTTGCTGATTTTAACTATAGGACTGTGACTGTTCCCTCACTGCCTCAAGTTCAAATACCTCACTGTCATTCTTTTTTTTATGTGGCCCTGCTGTGCCCCAACTTTCCCTGTCTGTAGTCATCAAAGCAAGCTTGAAGGATCTTCTTTGTTACCCAAATAAAGGGGAATAAAAAACAACAACAACAAAACACTGTATTTAAGGCTTATTTATGCTCAAATTATTTGTTCAGTTTCAAGTTCCTGATTACCACTCACTGTCTTCTGTGGTAACACTTTTGCCCTGAGCCTTGAGTCAGTCCTCATGTGCTTTTCTTATACTTCCCCTTGCATGTCCTGCTAAGTTAGGCTGATTTGCACTTCTCCATTAGGACCTAGGAATAACAGGCTTCCTCTGTGAACTTCAATTTGTCTTCTACGCAAATGGTTCTCCCTTGGCTTTTCTACTATAGCACATATCACCCTGCATGATCAGTATTTATTCTGTTGAAGTCTTGCTTGCTGCATTTTCCTATCTTAGTAGATAACACAGTGAACAGTCAACAAGAGGATATAAATGTTTACTAAATAAATGAATCAACCAATGAACTGCTCATTCCATATACACTATGTTCACTCCTGTATAGTGAACTCCAATTAAAATGTACTCCCTACCATTTTCTGGCTTCCCAAGCCCATCACACTAAGTCAAGTTTGAACTGACTTCTCCGTTTTCCTGACTTCACTTAGTCTTAACTATTTACTTTGTACTATTTCTCTCTCTCTCTCTTGCTCTCTCTAATAACCAGGGTGCTTAGGTTTGAGTAACAGTTCTATCTAACTAATTCTATTTCTTCATTTGTAGAAGGAGGATAATAGCAGTTACTGTTGCATGGGATCACTCTAAGAATTAAATGAGTATATAGTAAGTAGTTAATAAAAGTTATCTACAATGATTATTAGGGCATTAAATATACTTGATCATTTTTCTTTGTATACCCTATCATGGCATCTAGAACTTTGATAAACAGGCAGCAGATATTCAATAATATCTTGTTGGCTTTAATTATGTCAGAGGAAAAGTCAACTGTCTCTCTGAAGTCAACTGTTGGCAAGTACTCATCAAACTTTTAAAATCTCATCTATTCTCTCCTCTCCTTTTGGGATTCCAATTGAGATGGTATTCCCGATATTATCCCAAGGGTATAAAGTGCTCTTTTTATTTTTCTTTAGGCCTTTTTCCTCTGTGTTCTTCATATTGGATAATTTCTATTGATCAGTCTCAAATTTATTTCAACCTATTCTTGAGTCACTCCAGTGAATTTTATATTTTCGTCCCTGCATTGTTAACTTTAAAATTTCCACTTGATTCTTTTTCTTTTTATAATTTTTATTTGCTATTGAGAACTTTACTATTTGTTTATTCTTACTCTCATTTCTTATTCTTATAACATACTTTATAAATGATTTCATTCATTGCTTTGAAATCTTTGTCAATAAATCCTACATCTGGGGAGGCTCACAGTCAGTTTCTATTGATGTTTTTTTTCTTTAGTCACACTCTTCAGTTTCAGTGTATGACTATTTGTTGAAAACATCATTTCAGATAATATATTCCAGCAAACCTAAACTCTGTTTTATTCCCCTGATAGTTGTTTTTGCTTGCTATATTGTTGTTAGTTGGTTTTTGTTTACCAATTTGCCTATACTAAATCTGTGAAATTTGTCTCCTTGTGGAATACAGCCTGCTATCCCTGCTGAGTCTTGTTTTTAAATATTTATTTTAATTTTTAAACCTATAGCTTTAAGAGTCAACCTGGGACTGAACAGTAAGTGACCATTTATAGACAATAACCGAGGTTGTGCTGAAACATCAACAGCCAGTAAAGCTTCCATCTGCAATGGATAGATCCAACTTTCAAATGTTTTTTTAATTATAAGGCTTCCCAGATTATTGCATGGCTTTACTTTATTATACAACGCTTAAATAACTGCTTTTTCTCCAATCTTTCCCAGTTTTAAAATTGCTTTTTATTTATATATTATTTTTGGAAGAGGACTTGGTAAGCTTGTCTCATTTACAGCTGGAAGTCCTTGAAATCAGTGTCTTGATTTTTCATCTCTGTATTCTATGGCTTAGTAAAAGGTAGGCTTCCAGTAGGTGTTGGCAGAAGTTTACTTTTTAATTCCATTTTTAAAATGTGGCTGAATTCCTTAGACACTACATGAACATTTAGAAAAAATTTCCTATAGGCTGACTATTAACTCAGTGATAAACCAGTTACCTTATATGTCATAGGATGTGCATCATGGAAATTATTTTAATAAATGTAGTCTTTCTTGGTATCCCCCACTTTATTGAGACATAATTTACATATGTTAATATATTTATGTCATATATCATCATACATATGATTATAATTTGATCCATATACATACTGGAAAGAATTATCTTGGTACTCTTTAACTATATTTTTATATAAAGTGTCCTTAAAAATGTCTGTTTCTCAAATATAAGCATGGAGCAACAAATCACAGAAGTTTCAGGTCCTCATCCAGGATAAGGATGATATTTACCAGATAAAGGTAGAGACCAGTGGGCTAAATGATGACCAGCTGACCAACAACTTTATCAACCAACAATTTCACAGAGAGAGAGAGGGGAGTTGGAATGACTGGAGGGGGGGCATGAAGGGAGGAAGAAGAGAGAGGGCCAAACATAAGGGGATCAATAATTACACAAATGTGACCAAGGTTCTAAGAATTTTTTAATTTAATTAACTAATTAATTAAAATAAAAATGCTTGAATTAAAATAGTCTGTTTTTCAAATATAAAATATGCTTTTTCTTTATAATTTTTGGGTTCCATGCTTGACTTCATTCTCTTTGCTGATAATACTTTTCTCCAGTGAATCAATAAACTCATACTATAAAACTTCATATTTTGTACTGTGCAGCAATCTCACTTTAAAGTAATTTACACAAGAATCGTATCTTATAAATTGGTAGTAGTAGTTGAAAGTCTTTGCAGATAACCTAATTTTGCAAATTAACAGTCAAGTGAATATAGTAAATATAATTAGGATACCGCATCATGGTATCATTACTTTCTTTCATTTAGTTTGTCCAGATAACATCATTTATTGTAAAAAAAATCCCCATGAGTCACATTCCATTTATTATACCCTCAATTTTGAAAAGTCATGTCTTGCTAAAAATACATTAACAATAGCTTATGCCATGAAACCAAAGGTAAATTTTTAGAAGAATTATTAACCTTGAACTATGAGCAACAAAAAGATGCATGAGGATGCTCATTTTACTCTCAACAGTTACCAAGCCAACTCTATCTGAAATTTTACCCACTTTCAAAACTCTAAATCTTTACTGTAATGATAAATTCTTCTTCAAAAATATAGGTTTTCCTCTTGAGAAATGCATTCTATAGGTGCTCTGACTGCTCACCAATAAATAAGTAACACATTTAGAAAGCAGCATTTGATATTCAAATGTGTATGTTTATACCTTACCACTATGGCCATTCTCCCATCTATGGAAATGAGGGACAGAAGGAGACAGAAAAGATAAGTGAAATTCTGAAGCACAGCATTCAACCTCTTTTCCCAAAGATATTTTTAATAATTAGGATATTTGTATGATTTTGTCTCATTTCTTGTCTCTATCCCATCATACTCCAGAAGACACTAATGAGAAACAAAAATGCCAAGAGGTAGGCAGAAAAGTGGAACAAGAGAAACAAAAGTGCCTGGGTAATACATATACATAGAGCAGATAGTGATTCCATGAATAATTTATTTATAAGCACTATTTCTCTAAACTTTCCATCAGCTACTTTTTCATTAGTAGCTGAAGGTAAAGACAAATAGCACACCTTTAAAGTTACTATATCTTAAGTTCCGAGAAGTTAGATTGTAAGACATAGAGAAAGGATAAGGCAAGTAAAGCATGGCAAATTGTTTGAATGTTCAGCTAGAACATTCTCTCTGTGCATGTAGGTCATTAGTTTTCCTCAAAAATAGTTTGTGATTTCAGTGTTCATACCTAATAGTCGAATTTATACTTGGTCATTGGCCAGAAGATTCAATACTGTTAGGGTATATTGTCCCCCAACGGATCTATAGATTGAGCACAATCGCAATTAAAATCCCAACAAGTTTTTTTTAATAGAAATTAAGGCAAAGCAACTAATATTGACAAAACAACTTCAAAAGAAAGAATAAAGCTGAGGACATAATAATACCTGTCTTTATGATTTATTATAAAACTACAGTAATGAAAACACTATGATATTGATGTAAAGACAGACAAGTGGGTCAGTGGGACAGAACAGAGGGTTAGAAATAGACCTACACAGAGATGGTCAATGGATTTCTGACAAAGGGGTGAAGGCAAATCAGTGGAGAAACAGTATTTTCATCAAGCTGTCATGAAACAACAGGACATTCATCTGAAATTATGGCATCAGATACACTGAGTGCAAAATGGCCCATAGGCTAAATGTTTAATGTAAAATCTGAAAGTCTAAAAAAACTTCTTGAAGTAAAGATTGAGAAACATCCTTGTGATTTCAAAAATAAAATCACAGTGAAAAATAATGGAGGATTACCAGGGCACTGGTAGTGAGCATGTTGTGAAAATACACATTAGTAGAGATTTAAATCTATAACCCCCAAAGATACAAAAATGCACACCAACATTATTTCATTAAATAATTCTTTTTAATCACAAAAGAAGAAATTAGTAAACTTACTTCCTTCAAAAATAAGAATGTATACTCTTCAAAAGACACTGTTAAGGAAAGGAAAAGATAGCCACAGACTAAGGAGAAAATATTTGTCGAACACATACTTAATGAAGGGTCAAATTTAGCATATATATAAAGAATTCTCAAAACAAAACAAACAAAAAAAATGTAACTAAATAAACAAATACACTATGATTTCAACAAACACTTGACAAAGTAGATATACAGATTGCAAATAAGCACATGAAAAGATGCTCTACCTTATCAGCCATTAGGGAAATGTAAATTAAAACTACAATGTTTCCATATACCTACTAGAATTAAAAAAAAAAAAAAAGACTAACTATGCTGTCTATTGGGAAAGTTAGAAGAACTGGAACTCTCATATGTGGCTGGCAGAAATGTAAAATAGTAAGGTCATTTGGAAAAAAGTTAAGACAATTTTATTAAAAAATATTAATACACTAAGATATGATCTTGTCATTTGAATTCCAGTTATTTAACCAAGAAAAAAAGGAAATATATGCTCAAATTTGCACATAAATGTCACAGAAATTAATTATAACCCCAAAATGGAAACAACTCAAATATCCATCAAAAGATGATATACATCCATATGCAGAATACTCACCATAAAAAGAAGTAAACAATTGAGATCTGCAATAATGAGAATGACTTTCAAAATAATTATGCTAAGTAAAATAACAAAAACCGAATACATATTATACCACTCCATATACATTTAATTCTAGGAAAGATAAATATGCCAATGAGACAAAACTGATCAATGATTGCCTTGGAATGCAAAGTCTGGTAGATAAGAGGAGGAATGGATTACACATTCTTGAGGAAATTTGGAATAAGCTAGGAAGATATTCACTGCTGTAAGTGGTTTCATGGATACTTATATAAAATGTATCAGAGTGCATATTTTAAATATGTACAGGTTATCAAATGTCAAACATACATACATACATCAGTAAACTAAGAGGAGGAAAGTCAAATGCTACATCTTATAAAGACTTCAGAGAAACAACTTTAAAAGACCAGTAAATAAGTTGAGAAAACATGATATAAGAACACTAGAAAGCAGAATGAAAAATGAAATACATAAGAAGGAGGCTGAAGGTTAAGAAAGCAAGAGCACCAGGAGCTAATTTTTAAAAGATTATTGTTATTGCAATGTGTGTTACATTATTATTTAAAAGCAGAAAATGAAATAACGACTTCAATTAAAATGTTTGAGGGAGGACTTTATGCCATAGTTGTGAAAGGCATAGTTGCCAACATTTAAAACTAAATATGTGCATCTGAATATTTTAAAAACTTTAAAAAACATTCTTTGTAGTAAGTTCAGACTATGGTCTCTTTGAAATTGCGATGTGCTCTTCAACACAGATGAGTGAGTAAAGTGGGGATCATTATCTGTAATAAGATGCACTTTACACAGTGGTTTTGCCCTGAAATTCAAGAATTCCAATTCCTGAACCTAATTCTATTATGAACCGGAAGTCATCTTGAGAGCAAATGATTTATCTTTTTGATGTCTTTCAATTTAAAAATGTGAAAAGAGAAAACTGTGTTCTATATAAGCAGAGGTCAATTAGGGTTTTCAATATTCCCAATGTCCTGGAGATAGTCACTGACCAGATGAAGTTATTAATTAAATGATATCTTTGCCATTATCATTGCTTTTCTAATAATGTAAATGATAAGTGTCCTTTTATTCCCATTGCTTCTAAGAAGACTGCTTTTGTGTGTTCTGAAAGAGAAAGAAATCAGTTCTCCAGTACACTGACTGATTACCTATGTATTTCAATAGCACTTTATCACCATGGTACCCAGGTACTTGGACCCTGGCAATAAATTGGGAAGAAGAACATCAAAACCACTGCTCTGTGTGATAAGGTCAGTGTGAAATCTAGGACACAGGAGTTCTCTGAAGTTGTTCCCTTTGTGTAAACAAGTAGAAGGCCAGAATGGATGCTAAGTCTATAGTTCCCAAGGTGATTCAAATTGAAACTTAATAGCAAAGACCTCATCCACTTGAGTCCCCATTTTCTCACAAGAACAGACAAGGGCATGTCAATGTGTCCATTCTGTCTAAGAGATGCTCAGGTACTGAATTTAACCTAACAGTCATGTCTGTTGAACCTACAAGGTTCAGACATCATCTAAGATTTTGTATTTAGAATTAGTATTCTAAAACTATTTCTATATCAGAAAAAGATATCCAGGCTGTAACGTCCTGTGAGACGAGAAGAAAAATTCAAAAACCTGCCTTGATCTAAGTATGAATTCTTTTATGAATTACTAATATTCTGTATTGAGAACCAGAGGTGAGAAACTGCTAGAAGGTTGTCACATTATATGGTTAGAAGGATCAATTGTATTGGAAAATAACATGAGACGTCTATTCCAACTCTTTTTAAAATATACTCGATGAATGCACTTGTGACTAGATTTTGAACGGAAAAAACTATGCTGCAAAATGTTAATTTCAACTTCTTCACTTAAGTTATTCAAAAGATAGGACTTAAGTTGATTTTGGAGAATGCTGTCACAAAATATTTACCTTTTAGAAACTGAAATAATGGAATTATTTTGTGGTGTCTTAAGATGATTTTTAAAAATATGATCTCTAAATTTATTAAATATCAATTGTCAAAAAGAAGCACACACAGTCTGCAGTAGTTAATTCTCTTTTGCATAATTTTAAACTAAAAAGATTTTCTATACTTTTATCTCTGAACTTTTTTCTGTACATTTTAAGTTCATGAGTGGGAACTCCTACAATCCTTACATAAAAGATATGTGTACACATAAAGAGAACACTAGCCACAACTATGACAAATCAATTATAATATAGAATGCTATTTATCTTTTTAAGGTCAAGAATATTTTTTATTGTTAGCAACTGTAAACATAATTTTTGCAAGAGTATTCTAGTTCTAAAAATAACTTTTTGGACTGCAAATTGCAGCAACAACCTACTTTAAAAATATGCTATACTTAGTTTTAACTTTATCATTTTGATACACAACCTGTTCAAATTCTCAGAATTCTAAGGTTGTACATATAGCACGTAAACAGCAATTTTTCTTATTTGAAACTGGGATTTCCAAAATTTTAAATATTTTTTCTTTTTAAATTCACTGAAGTAACTGAAACTACAAAAATAAACCACAGCATAGAAACCACCTAGAAGTCTTAACAAGCTAAAGTCTAAAACAGGAAAGGAAAAAACAACAAAAGCCTTAGGACATTTTAAAACCTTATTGGAAATATTCTTGTGTGAAACAGAAAAATGAATTGAAAAGAACTCTATTCTCTCAGTTTCCACTGCCTCTTGATTCATGTACTAGCTTCACTATTCTAGGAAGGCTATTTAGCACTCTGACCTCAGTTAAAAACCATATTAAATGTATGAAACTTATTTCTTGTTAAACTACTATATCATTTATTAAGAACTCCCCATCATAATTAGGGTTGAGAGTACTCTTCAGCCCAGTGTGTCTGTGATCTATGTGCAAGAAAGAGCATTAAATACCTGTTACTACTGCTGGTACATTAGTAGCATTTGCAGTTCTTAAAGAAGTAGTGATGTAAAAGGAGGTAATGAAGGACCATGAAAGTGAAGGCTAGAGGTTCAAATTCATGTCTAATTCACTCCTAGAGAAGCTAAAGAACATTAGAACCAAAAGAAATGTTTATAATAGATTAGGACAAAGAACTAAAATAAAAAATTAAAACGATTTTAAAAATTAAAGTGGATTTGAGAAAAATGGGGTAAACAAAGTTAAATAACTTGCTTTGCAGCAGTATTTTTTTTTCATATAGTAACATACAGTTTGTAATGTAAGAGGAAAATAGAATGTATGAGAAAATATAATAGTCATAAACAAGAAATTAAGTAAGGTTAGAGTAATCTTATTTTACCAGAAACTCAACTCTCTATGACATTGCCCCTCTAAGCCTGCAGAATATTTGGTAGGATACACTTTGGGAAAAGATGCCTCACTGTATTTCAGAAAGCAAAGGTTGCAGAAGCATTCATCTTCGTAAGAAACATCATAAGAAGTCCAAAAGGAGGCTATTAGGGGCAGTTTTAGATTAATATAAATAAATTACTGATTTCTTAATGTTGTGCTAGATATACTTTTTCTTCCCATTTTTATGTATTTGCAACTACCTAATTATTCTTCAAGCACCGTCCCCAAATATTTACTAAAAGACCATTCAGATGGGTCCTGAAAATTTGAAAGACCAAACTTAGAGACATGATATTTTCTTCTCTCTCCCAATATTTAGAATAATCTTTTCATCCAGGACAAAGACCTAATTTTTGAAAGTGAATAAAAACATGGAACTATTTAAATATATTTTATAACTGAAAACATCTGTGGAGAAACATTGCCTATACCAATCAACATTCTATACTAGTCAAATATAAAAAATTAAATTAATGTAATGGACTCTATTTTTCACTATCCAATTACATGCCATTGCTCACTCTAGCATTGTTTATTTGCAAGTCAGTCTAAATGAACCATTATGCTAATCTGATGTATAGTTAAAATAGATAATAAATGGATATTTCAATCGGAGTTTAATATAATAACATGTATTGTGACTTTTTCATCAGTGATGGATAGTCTGATATTCTACCAAAGTGGAGAATAAATGTAATAATCAACTATTTAATGGAGGCTGAAGCAGATTATAATCTTATTTTCTTCCTATCATGCAGAGTCTTTTCTATTGTAGTAGACACTATATATAGGGACAGAATGAAGCATGGCTGTTGATCACTATATGACATCTATTATTGTGCTTTCTTTGTTTAACAATCAACAAATTGTCATTCCTAAGTCACTTTGCAGCTTGAGAAATTTTCAATGTTTTCCTCAGAAAATTTACTTTACTTTTAAGCAACTAATGCTCTAGCTGTCCTTATTTTATAAAACAGCACAGGACAGTACATTATTGGAGTGACATAGCTATGAATTTAGTTTTCTCACTGTCGGACAGTACAGTCTGTTTCCTTTTCTGTCTCTCCTCTGCCTTCTCTGCACTGCCCCTTTGATGTAAGGAAAACCTGAAAGGCAGAAATCTAAATGCTCCTGATGATTTCCTTAGATGTAACAAATGGTGTAGTCAATTCAAGGCTGCATTTGTTAGTGCTGTTTTTTAACACCACTGACTACGGGGTTATGAAAACATTCCCATACAATTCTGAACACCAGCAGAATATAAACAAGATGAAAACAAAGGAAGATATTGAAATAAAAATGTCTTCATCTCAATCTAAAACTAAAAAAAAAAATGTAATTATACTTTGTCATGGCAGTATATGATAAATACCAAAAACCAGGCTTCATTTGCATAGCAGAAACAAAAACGTCAGGTACAGGGAAAAAAGAAGCATATGGATTCTGTTAAAATATATACATTGTCAGTGACAGATTTTCAAAACGTACAACAAAGGCAGGAGTCAGAGATGCTCATACGTTGAGCAGAGCTTCAGAGCAGATCAAGTTTCATGATAATGTTAAAGACTGTTTATATTAAAACAATGGTGAAAAGGGCTTAGTGACTTTCACCTTCTTGATAAACAGCATATAAATGGAGTATTTGTTTATCTAGTCATTCAACAACACATTTCTTTCTGTCAAGCTGTGAGCATAGTCTCTTTTGAGTTAGTGGGGAGCATAGGGATAAAATTAAAAATTTAAATGGAATAAGATTAATGAAAGACTGTTCAAAAATGAAATCATAGTGATTATTTACTTTATATTTCCTTAAATAATTCAAGTTCTCCTGACTTTTAGAAAATGTTCATTGCATTATTTTTAAAGTGACACAAGATTATACAAAAATTATGTGTGAAGTCTCTCTGAATATTTAAAAAGTAACCTGTAAGAGACCATTTTCAAAGGCTAACATTACTAGTGGCAGTGGCACTCTATCAGAGGAGCCTTAGAACTGAGAGTGCAATACCTGCCTCAAGTCCTGGTTCGACTACTTTGCCAACTGTCATTTGGTGCAATGCAGAACCTCATAAAGTCAGCAGTGAGACTCTCTGTCAGATTTAAGTTTTATTCTTTTTAACTAAAAAAAAAAATTAAGCAGAAAATTTAGGATAGAAAGACACTAAGGAGTTATTCTGTCTTCTTTATATTCTATATTCCAGAAAATGATAAACAACATTCAACTATTACCATTTTTTTTCTGCATCTGAAGAAATCTGGATCTTTAACATAACACTTTTGTTTTCCAAAGATGTGAAATTTATATATAAATAAATTGTTTAATTAAAAAAAAAAGATTTTCATTAACTGGGAAAAAAATCTAAATCCACTGAATATATCAAGATTATCACAGGAGAAAGAACACTATATGGTCTGATGATCTTTCTTCAGACACTGAAATGTTGAAAAACCAGTCTATTTGGTTTTTGGATTAGAGACTATAAACTTGAACCAGAATATGAGACTGAGAGTCAGGATGCTTTTGAAAATTTGATGAACTTATAAACCATCTCCCAAGAAAAATGCACAGCATATATATGCAATTTCAAGGATTTCAGGATCATCTATAATGTTACATCCTGCCACATACAACACAGAATAAACGAGATCTCTTGTAAAAAAAAGAAAAAACCCACAAATAACAATACTCAACCTCATGGAAAAGAAAGTAAAGTTGGAATAAGAATACGAATGGGCATATATATTCTAAACAGCCCCAAAGATAGTAGATACAATTCAATTCTATGCAGCTGCAGTCAGAAAGGTTAGAAGTTTGAATACTCCAAGAAGAGGAGTGTTTCTTGAGATTGGTAGGGAACTTTTTTGAGAATACAGGCATAGCTACAAAAATGGTCAAAGTTCAAGACATTGTACTAGGAAGGAGAGAATAGGTATACTAAAGTTTAAAAACCTGAAATTTAATTATTGTTGTTCTGAAAAACATAAAAAAAATGAAGGAAATAGAAAAATAAATTGACTACAAATTGGGTCCAAAGTGAGAATGAAGCTGATTGCTAATAGTAACTTAGGTAGGGAGAGGATACAAACAAGATCTGAAGTAAATGGAAAATGAGAAAATAATTTTTAAAATGTCAGTTCAAAGTTATTTTGGAGGATGAATACATTTTTTTAAATATTGAAAAAACACAACTTAAAAAAAAAAGCACAATTATACTGATCATGGACACAAATCAGTTCCTAGAAACAGAGAGACTGGACAGGAACAAAATAGTAAAATCAGCTTATTTTCATGTTTTAGTGTTTCAAGAAGATGAATCTTCATCTTTCAGAGAAGATGACAACATTTGAGAAACTGGCTTGAAATTACCGTGGACCACACTAAAAGAGATGTAAAGATGCTTGATAAAAGTGATTTTCAAAAGTTAAAATGAGAGCTATATAATAAGGACACAATAATGAGAATGGTAGATTTGAAGTATAAAAGTCACTTAAAATAACAAAAGGAAATCATGAATAAAATAAAAAGGCGACCTACAAAACGGAATAAAGTATCTGCAAATCACATATTAGATAAAGGGTTAATATCCAAAATATATCAGAACTCATTTATCTCAATAACAAAAACAAAACCAAAAAACAAAAAATCCATTTAAAATTGGGCAGAGGATCTAAATAGACATTTTCCCATTTTTTTCAAAGGAACTATAGAAGATTGCTAACAGGCACAAAAAGATGCTGAATTATTAATCATCAGGAAGTATAAATCACTTCAAGCCTATTATAATGCTTATTATAAAAAAAGACAAGAAATGAATCTTAGCAAGAATGTGGAAAAAAGGGAATTTTTATATACTGTTGGTGGGAATGTAAATTGAAACAGCTACTCCAGGAAACTGTATGTATGAAACTCCCCCCAAAAATTATGAATATAACTACCACATGATCCACCAATTCCACTTAAGTATATGTAATGAGAGAAAACAAAAACACAAACTGGAAAAGATATTAATAGCTTCATTTCACTGGAGCATTATTTATAATAATAGACATGGAAACAACCTAAGTCTTTATGGACAGATGAATGGGAAAAAAATCATGGTATAGATATACACAATGGAATATTTTCCATCATAAAAATTCCATTTGTGACCATACGAATAAACTTTAAGTGAATTATGCTATGTAAAATAAGTTAGACAAGGATGATCAAAACCATATAATTTCACCTATACGTGAAACTTTAAAAGAAACATGAAGCACATATATACAGAAAACAGCTTGTTTGATACCAAAGATGGTGTGTGTGTGTGTGTGGAGGGGGTTGAGAAAAATGGATGAAGGGGGTCAAAAGTACAAACTTTCAGTATTAATAGATCCTGAGAATATAATGTACAGCATGGCAACAGCAGTTATAATATCATCGTGTATATATGACATAAGAGTAGATATTAAAAGTTCTTATCACAAGAAAAATAATTTCATGACAAATGTCATCTAGACTTATTGTAGTAATCATTTCAGAATACATACAAACATTGAATGACTTTTTACAATTGAAACAGTATGTTTTATGTCAATATGTTGATATCAATTATAACAAAAATAAACAGAAAGAATAGAAAAATAATTTACAAAAAGAGATATCAAAGGCATCTTGAGAAAGAGAGGTAGATTTTAGGTTTTAGGAATTAAACAGAAAAGGTTTTTGTTTAAAACCAGGAGCAGGCATAACAAAAACTAGGACAAAGCTGAAATGTCATGCAAAGTATCTTACATAACAAAATGATGGCTTAAACCAATACAAGTTCTGAGACAGAACAAGCACCTGTACAAAAGGGAAGGTGTGAGGAGAAAGAGACATAACAACACCTGTTCTCTGAATATACCATACAAACATTTTTGGAGCCGACTCGCTAAACTTTTGGAAAAACTTTAAAAAGAGCTAAGAAGTAGTGTTTTTGAGGTTATTTAGGTAAAAAAATAAAAGTCCTGCTTAAGAACAAAAAATTCATGTGGATATGATTCAGGACAGGATCATAGCACAAAGGCTGTATATATTCTAGTAAGTTCTAAGGTAAAAAAGATATTACAAGAAAATTGAATTCTTTTATTATTTCTGATTTTCAAGCATTACTGTTGTGATTCTCAATCTACTTTGTAAGTATTGAGACAAATATGTATTTAAATATAATCCATATATAAATTTAAATATATACACATACATTTAATTTTTATATTTATATTATTTAATTTTTTATATTTAAAATTTTTAATTTTTAAAATTGTTAATTTTTATTTTAGGGATCATAATGTAAAGTAACCAATTGGCCCTGGAGAAAGTGAAGAACTACGTAGCTTTTTTTTCCTCCTTTTTTGTTAAAAAAATGTATCTTAGGGGCCTGTCTTATGAAGAGCATAGCAGCGATGACACTCGAGTAGCATTCAGAACTTTCATTACCCCGATGTTGGCTTCTAAATAATATGCTCTACTACCAAAAGGAACCGGTGTCTAGAGGAGAAAAGGTACAGTGATATTCGAATACCTTTTTTCAGACAACAAATAAGTTTGGAACAGTATGGCATCACATCAAAAGTGTGAGAGGAGCTCAGTAACTGCTGGTTTTGTGGTGCAATGGCGTATGCTTGGTTTCTCCATACACCCCTGTGCCCACCACCTGGTGTAAGCTGGGTTTGATGGTCAACCTAGCACAGGAAAGTGGGATTTTGGTTTTAAAAATGGCATGGTTTTGAAAATTTCAGTAGGCCCACTTGCCTGGGACTGATACATTGAGACACTCTCCCCTGGGAAGACCTCTAGGTCCTGCCTTCAGATCTCCAAGACTTTGGGTTTTAGCTTCCAGATCCTCATTTTGTTGTTCTGATGGTGGGCCGTTGCTTCTAGCCCTGGTGTGACTGGTTTGACACCTACAGCTGTATATTGGTGCTTGATGCTTGACATCACCTGGCCACCACAGGTCTGTGCTCAGGACTTCTAAGAACTATCTGTTGTTGGCTTGTACCTGGCTCCTTTAAGAGCTGAGTGTCTACTGCTGACCTGTGCCCCAACTGTTTGCCCGCATTCGATGCCTCCGAGAGAGCTGTACACTGGTGCCTGATTCTCCACATCACCGCCTGCTGATAGGTGCTTATGTGCAGCCACTTCTAAGAATTTTCCACTGTTTCTGATCCTCCAGCACTGCCACCTGACTATGACTCCTACCTCCAGGATGACTGGGACTGCCTCATGTTGCTGTTGCCTTCAGTGCTGCCCTACTCAACCTCCAAACTGTTGCTTCTGCTGTGGTGTCACCTCCGCAGTGCCACCTGTGATTACCTCCTATTACCATGGTAAGTTTAGTCCTGAGCCACTGCTTATCAGTGACAGCTCCAGGCTCTCAGTGGAGGGACAAAGCCATCATTCATGAGCAGTTTTTGGTTTGGACTACTGGATGCTGTGCACACTATCTGGTCATCTGTGGTCTTAGAAACTCTTTCCATTGCCATGTAGATAAAACCTGCTGTTTTACTCTGAACTTTTGTTGTGTCTTGCAATTGTAAACACATGAACTGTGATATCCCCCAGATTTGCACAGTCTCGAAAGGACTTGGAGGGACCTATACAGAATGAATCTTGGAAAATCTGAATCTTAAAATTAATAATCATAATAAGTTACAATATACTAAATTTTTGAAAACTCTTGACCCCTAATGAGACTTGGAAGGAGATAAATGGGAAGAAAGGAAAGCAAAGGAGGGGAAGGGAGAGAGAAAATACAAAGGCTGTGAGAAAAGTCATTTGTGTAATTTTAAATGCGTAGTTTTAAAATATGGGAGGTGGTAAAGGTGAGAGAGAAAGGAGAGAGAAAAAGGGGAGTGAGGAAAGGGATATAGAGTGAGCAGAAGAAGCAAAAACGCTTCTTTAAGGAATAATAGAATAATGACAGTTGATTCTGCAAGGATCATCCCTAGAAGCTAATTCAGGTTGCTAAGGAGTAGAAATTCACATTATTTTCTGCCTGTCAATTAGTCCAGAGTAGCATCCATAAAAACTTGTTAATTACAAAGGAGAAAAATACTTCTTACAATGGAAAGACCTATCAAACACCATCTTAACCAGATGATCAGATTTATTATCATTCGTAGAACAGTAACTTGCCTTTGTGTGTCCTTTGATATGAAGCAGTAAGAAGAGCACATCATTTCTGCCAAAAATGCTGAATACAGAGGATCTCAAAAGCTTGACCAGCAGCATCAGCAATGCTGGGGATTTGTTAGAAATGCAAATAGCTGAGCTCCAAACTACACTTCCAGAATCAGAAACTCCATGGTGGGCAAAGCAATCTATGTTTAACAAGCCCTTTTAATGACTCAGAGGCATACTAAAATTTGAGAACCACAAGTTTAATCTTAATTTAAATTAAGACAATAAGACAAATCCAGATCACTAAATATTCCATTGGACTGAACTCTTCAAAGAAATTCAAGGCCACAAACAACAAAAATGTAATAAATGGAACGGATAGTGGGAGGAAAATTTTAATCTTCATCTTAATGCTAAAGAGATGACAACCCAATGCAAGAGTGACTTTTAAAGGGATTCTAAATTTTAAATTTCAAAAGTCATGACTACAACTTACCAAATTACTTTCAATTAATTCAGGAAAGAAAACACAAATATATAAAAGTAAACAATATAATAAACATAAGCAAAATCTATGAAATGTATCTGTATGCTGGAAGGGAATTAAATCTGAAACAATATTAAGGATTGATGTCATTGAGCTATTTTTCAACTTTTCTGTAATCTTGAACATCCTCATAGTAAAAATCTAGGCAAAAATAATGTAAAATAAAAATAATGTAAAAATATGCCTTAGAATCAAAACGGTAAATATTGAAAACAAAAACAATGAAATTAACCAACAAAACAATTTTATAAGTTTGTTGCAGTAAAGGGAAAGACAAAAGAACTGGGAAGCAACAAAAGAGCTTGATAACACAGTGGCAGAGGTGAGATAATGAGGTGAGTCGCTTACTGAGCTCTGACAGAGCCTTCACCCATGTATTTTATAGCTACCCACATGTGGACTATATTAAAAAGTGCTGTTCTTCCTATTTTTCTTTTTACTACAGAGGAAATGCAGGGAGAGTTAATAATATCATCAACTATAGCATTTAAGGTTCTGCATCCTAATAAAACTGATGAATCTTGACCTGCAGTCTCAGCAGTTAAATTACTGCTATGAAAATCACTGCCAATGGCCAAGTTGCATGAAAGAATAATTATACATGTTTACTGTTAACCATCAGTCAAGTTCAAGTGCTACTAGATGAAATATGAAATCCAATTAAATGTGCATGCGCAGATTGAGGATCTACCTGCCCCAAGGAAATGGACACACACATGCACACACACACAGCTATACACACACGCAGCTATTTTATTTGAGTAATTTTCCTTGTAACTAAAAAAAATCTATGAAGAAATACAACCATTAAGCCCTAAATAATATTTCTCAAAGAAGAAGGTTCAATCAGCACAAACAAATCAATAAAGAAAGTGCTATGTTAATGGAAGTATTAAACCTTTCGTTTTACAATCATCTGTTCTTGAGAAATTGTACTAGCAAGACATTCTCTCTGTGTCTAAAGTGTATGATTTATGACTGACTTTCTTCTACAGCTTTTATGAGAAGGCATTTTTTAGCTGTCCCATGTGAGTTGCTAACATCTGCACTGATGAAAGAACTGTAAAGTGCAAAATTCACAAAGGATTACCACTATCAGATTTTTTTAAAAGAGAAGCAATACATTATAATTTGATGTACTGATAGTTTTTGAAGTACTTTCCAATGTAAACTTCAAAAGATCATAATGAATATTTAATTTCAATTGAGAGTTTGAAATTATTGGCCACTAGAAAACTAAATCCACTGATAAAAGAATGTAACCACTTATTAGAGCTATAAGTATGATTTTGAACTGTGATTATATGTAAATCTAATGTCTCTACAACTGATAACTGTGGGATTAACTGGATATTTCTGAAACCTTAAAATAGGGTATACAGTCTATAGTAAGAGGAGTTAGTTAATCAGTTAATGGATAGCAGTTGCAGCTGCAAAATGAATCACCATTCTTTGAAAATCTGAATTTTAATCTTGAATGGACTCTATACTATAAGTAAGCACTATTTTGAAGCCTAATTATTAAGTCTCTTACCCTATCTTCAGTTGCCTGTTTGCAGTTGCCAGCTGTATCCATTATATTTAGGGACAATAACAAGTTCCAATTGTGAACAACCTGAAATTGAGGATTCCTGAGTGTGTTCTTGAATGAAACAGGCTTCTGGTTTAGATTGTGTTAGAAGCAGATAAGTGAACTTAGTCTGAATAATTGTCCCATTTACAAATGTGTACTCTAGTGAAAATTACATCATTCTCTGTGCCTTATTCTGCCATCTGTAAAATGGGAATATTAATAGTTACCTGCACATGGGCATAGCGTGATGATTGCATAAAATTAGGTAAAGTATTTGTAGAGGGTCTGACACACATAACTATTCAGTGAATGTGGCTAGGATAACTGCTACTGCTATTATACAGCATTAATGTTGGATATAATCCTATTCTTATGACCTTTACTAGTGTTGGCCCATGATATTTTGGAAGCTGTTCGGGGCAGAACGTGTTGTCGATGTGGGGTAGGAGTTGGAGTAGGAGGGTGGACAGCCAAGTGTGGAGGGACACAGTGAACTTAGGTGAAGGAATATGGGAGCCTTGGTGATTGTGAGTGGTGTGGTAACATACACCTGAGGGGTATGATCTTACACTTCTAACTCAAACATTATTGTAAATCAATGTTATCTCAACAAAAAAATTCCATGATTATACTCTTGAGAGAACAACTTATAATTGACCACAACTAAATATAGATTATGGGCTTTTTGTTGTTGTTTTCTTTTTAGAAAGATAGTTCTAGGAACTGTGTTTCTGGTGGACACAGCAATTCCCTTCTATTCTTTTCTGAATTCCCTTCTGTCATGTCCCCAATATTCTACACCTTTAAGAATGTTCATTCAAGATTTTGTTTATACAGAAGAAAACTATGTAGAAATTTAAACAAACATTGGGCACCAATGTCAAACATTCCATTTCAACTTACTCTCTTAATATAACTGTGGATTTACTGATTTAATATTAGCTTCCTCTATCCTTTCTCTCAGTCCCATAATGCAGTAGTTGCAGAATATCTTACCTTTGGCAAGATACCATTCTTTTTCTGGGGAGTGGGGGAGAGCTGGTTCTTAAATCCTTTTTAAGAGTGTCCCCATAAAATTCTCCTGAATTCTTAAACTGAATTCCTCTGTGGTGCCTATTTGTTCCTCAGTGAAGTGATGCCTAACAAATGCAGAACTCTTAAGCTCAATGTCAACATTAATAAGCACCTACAAAGACTCACTCTTTTCTTGTCTATTGGTATAACCATGATTTTGTAACAGGCTAGTTGTTAACATTGGCGAAAGAAAATGGACAATAATTGCCTTTTATCCAAAATGTGATACAGAACTACATTTGTCTGTGAATTCCATAAGAAAATGTACCACATATAGTCTTCCTCCTGACTGCATTTTCAACAACCAGCAGAGTGGCTCTATGGGTAAATATTGGGAAAGTACATGTTTTATGATAAAATGAATGGTGAGTAACAAGAGAGAAATGAGGGTAGAAAGGAAAGAAAGAAAAATGATAGTTCTAATCTCAGTTCCAATGTCAGAATAAAACATTTGCCTTTTTAAAAAAACATGCCACCCCCCCAAAAAAGTAGTTAAATGTTGAAAAACTGATTTGGCTAAAAAAAAAAAAAAGGATCAAGGGTAGTTCAAAAATAAACGCAAAAATTGATTAGGCAGACTAGTTGCTGGACACTGGGAAAAAAAGGATAGGAAAAGTAATTTTAAATAAGGGTGAGGGGAGGCTTGAATAATAACACCTATAAGGTAGGATTTCCTTACACACATGATTATTAAATACTAAATAAGGTATCAATTGGTCATATAGTCTTCCTTTCTCAAATGTCTTTGAAAACAGTAAGAGTGATACCCAGCTGCCTCGAACAATTTAGGACTGTTCCTGCCAAGATGACTTATCAAGCTCCATTCCAATGCTGATAAATTTTTCATCATCTTCTTTCTAGCTATGTCCAAATGGCCATTATAAGTAATCCCCTAGGATATTAACATTTGGAGTACATGTGCCTACTGAGGCTTTTAATATAAATGAACATTTAGAGAATAATTTAGGACTGGAAGTCTCAACCATTTCACATTTCATGAAAGTATGTCAAATTTATGTCAGACTTTAAGATAGAGGACTATATTTTTCCCAGTAGAATAGCATGATGTGTATATAAATTGAGCACACACTTGGGATAAATATCTAACTGCCTGGTGTAACAATAAAGAGGACACCACATTTAAAAATTTAAAACAAAACCAAAAACATTTGGCAGTTAATCCTGACCATCCTGCTATAAACTTGCAAGAAAATAACACAGAAAAAGATAAAAGAAATCCTTTTAACTTTTTCAATTATTCAAGAGTAGAAAGAAATTATTTAATAATGTCAATGAAAATTTCCACTGACTCACATCACAAGTAGCTTCAGTGTTTTTGCCAAATTCTATCCTGAAAATATTTCACTCAGCAGTGATTAACTTACAGCAATAGTTCTATTAAAAAGATTTATTTGTTATCAGGCAATATGAAAGTAAATAACCAATAACTGATAAGCAATATTTAATGTTTATTAAGGTTTAATGTGTGCCAAGAACTATATTAATTAGAACCTCATGTACATTTCAGACAAACACATTTAAAAGAAGAAACCACTTGAGGTATATACAATTATGCCCATTTTACAAATAAAAAAAACTGAGAGCCCAGCCTGATGAATCTTCTGAGTCTGGGATCTTGACTGGTACAGGCCCCTGGTCCCAGCTGGGAGGGACAGGGCTTGGGGGGGGTGGGCACCCCACAGGAGTCATCTGGCATGGCTGGAGGCAGAGAAGTCCTGCCTGGGCACAGGAGGGGGGAGGGGAGGCACTTAACCCCCTCTGGCCCCTCTCCCACTCCAGTCAGTCCTCATCAGGAACAAGAAATCAGTAAATAATTCAACAGAAGAAATAGAAGAGACGGATATGACTAAAAGCTCTAGACACAAACATCAACTGGGTAGGACCCAAAAAGAACTTGGAGCCAACTACTACTGAACACAAGACTGAGACCAACTATACAGTTGAACATCAGAATTACTCCAACACCATCACTCTCAATGGAGTCTAGGAGGCAGAATTATGGTTCAGAGAAGTTGCCAACAAAAACAAAGTGCACCCCTTCTGGAGAGAGGAAGGCCACAGAAATATGGCAGTGATCTGATAGCTAAGTGGCATGAACAAGGAGACCAACCAGACCAACCATCAATCGAGATAGCTCTCCCATCCAGGGAACTTTTCAACTGACTGGAGGAGACATACAGAAAAGGGGAACTGAACTGTCAGACACCAAAGGAGCTCGGACGACCTGTTCAACACAAGCTAAGACTGGAAATCTAAAAAGTACGGTCTACTGGGCACCAAGAACACAGATCCTCACCCAGGAAAAGGACATTGCTCCAGAATAAAGAGACTTAAGGGCAAAACATGGACCAGAAAACAGTAAAGAGAACGGAGATGGAGTGACCAGAGGGAAGGGGGATTGGGAAGGGCATCTCCAAGGGGACCAACAACCATACGAACAGCAATGATGTATGAGATGTATGATACTAAATGTAAATAATTAAAAAAAAAAAACCTGAGATTTTGAATGGAAACAATGGTAAATATATGCACGGATTAAAGTGAAAGAAAAATCTATTCTAAAATGTGTATTTATTGGGGTAAATAAACATGACTTTATTATTTCTTTTTCCCTATGGGGCCAATCAATAGAGAGTTCCTGGACTCTGGCAGCTGCACTGAGACATCAGACTCTCACTTCTGAAAATCACTTCTCAGTGGCACATAGGCCATTTATGATTGCGGTAGCTCCCTCACTTCCTGAGTGACTAATATGAGAGTTGTAAATGAAGAGAATCAAGCATAATACCAGTTTTGACCTAAGCAAGTGGAGTGAGTATTGTCATTTTCTGAGATTGGGAAAACTGCAGGGGGGACATGTAAAAGAAGAAATTGGAAGCTTTATCTTGGGCATGTCAAGTTAGACATTCTTATTAGACAATCAGGTGGAGTTCCAAGGTAGGCAGCATTTCAAAGGGAAGACCCAAGCTGAAGATGAACATTTTGTACATCATGAAACGGGTGGGGGCAACTATAGATGGAGAAGGAAAGAGAACAAGAGATTGAGTCCTGGTACACTCCAACATTTGAGGTCTAAAGAAACTGAGAGAGAATGAAAATGAGAAGGACAAGAGGCAGTGTAACCCAAGACATTATGTCAAAGAAACAGTAATAATAATCTACATTCAAGTACTGAAGGTAGATGAAGGGCAATGGAGGCAAATTAGAAGTCACTAACATTCATGACCAACTGACAGCTCCAGATATATTTTATTGTATTTCCCATTAAACACTTTTAAATCATGATTTTTGATTCCTGCATAATATTCCAAAATATGAATGTAGAGTGATTTAACCAAATTGACATTTTGGATATTTAGATTATTTTTAGGTTTTTACTTTTATAAATAATGCAAAATCATCCTAGAATGTAAACTAGTCATATTATACGTGAATGAAATTCAAGTGGTATAGCATAGACAGAAATACCATAAAACAAGAGAAATTCTGTTACTGAATAGCACATCATAATTATTCAGCATACTGTAATTATTCTTTGTAAAATTTATATTATTTAATTACAATATTTAACATAAAATGGTTTTATAGTAATTATTATAATAGTTTTTGTAGCAAAGGATTTGAAAAATTCTAGTACATAATCTCTCAGCAATGCTATTATTTCCTTTTACTTTCTGGCACATGAAAATTTATTGCTACTGTGTTCTCACCATCAAAACTTATGATCTTGGTTTTTCCTTCTTGCCTATGAGGCCAAAAGAGAGACACTGGCTACTTTGACAATCTTAAGGTAATTCAAGGAACACCATCAACATGGTTTTGAAACCAAATCCAGCAACCAGAATGTCATCATTTCTCTCAATAAAATTCAAGGAGCTAACACTAGGTTCAAAGGCTGTCACTCTTTAGCCATTCGTAACCAACTGGAATTCTACCCACTTTGGGATGGCAGGATTTGGTTGCTGGGCTTCAACTCCTACTCCTTTGAGCATAATTCCCTTTGAAGTGCCTCCAAACCTTTAGGCTGTGTCTAAATGAGCATTCACTTACTGTTTCCCATTACACTTCATATGTGCATGAAAAGTAATAATCTGTAATGAAAAATGTTCTACAGTTCATGAGACATTTCTCATTCCATTATTTATCCAATGCTCAGCAAACAAAATGGTAACAAAAGCTCCCCATTAAACCAGTTGCCCAAACTTAAACATTTTTCACTCATCTCTATCCTTCACCACATAATCAAAAAGTACCTAATTCATAGAACCTAAGAGTTTGGAAGATAGATTCCACTGTCTTAACATGGCATCTACATTTCCTCTGCAATCTCTTAACTCTCTCCCAGTATAGTCCAATCTGCTCCCCAGCTTCTGTATTGCTCACAGGTCTCCTAAGAGGGCTTCTCCTTTGCACTTAACACGCCCTTTGCTGAGGCTGTTGCCTCTGCTCTAAATGCATTGCCTCTATCACTACCTGCCAGGGAAAAGGTTTTGGAATTAGATACCTCTATGTCTTAAGTATATTTTTCATTTACTAGCTGTGTGGCCCTGGCAAATTGTTTCTCAGAACCTCTCCTTTTCTGACCTATAAATTGTGATAATAACACCTATCTTATAGATGGTGGTAAGAATTATATAAGACATCAAAGGTATCTGGCCAAGTAACTGTAATTTTTTTCAAATCTACTTTTGAGTATACAGCACATGATTCAAAACTTAGAAAAATACATGAGTGGATAAGATCCTCCAGATCTTCCACCTAACCCATCTCCCAGATAGAGTTTTTCTAGTAAAGGCTGTATTTTCCCTAATGTTTCGCACATTTTTTTAAAGAGATATTATATATAAATGGTGGTATGCATGCAGTCTTTGACATATTTCCTATTTTACTTCAAAATACATCTTGCAGAGACTTTCTTCTTGTGTATACATATCTGTCTTATTCTTTAAACAACTGTAGTGTTCTATATTATAGATGCACCATATTTAAATAAATTACTCACCTCTGGATAGACTCTAAGACTATTAGCTATCTTTTTTCCCCAACATTTTACCTCAAAAGTTTTAAATACATACAAATTGAATTTTCTAGTAAACACATGCCCACTATCTAGATTCCATAAATAATATATTATTATATCATTACTTTATCACTGATCTAACCATTCCTTCATCCCTCTGTCCATCCTGCTTATGTTGTGATTTGCGGACTACCTGACAAGACAAAAGGACATCAACTGAAGTTCAAAGCTGCAGGTTTATTACTTATGCACCAGGAGCCCCAAGCCAGCTTGGCAAAAGAGACCCCAGGTAGTCTCTGTTGCAACCTTTTATAGGGCAAAACCACCACCACCGCCTACTGTGATACAAAAAAGCAGGTGTAGGACACATTCACATAACTTCGGGACACATTTCCACATTCCCATAAAGGTGGGACATGTTTCCACAACTGTGGGTTTCCAAATAATGTTGACATCCATCATCTATTAGGAAGACAATGCTGGCATCCATCATCCATCAGGTGGACAATGCTGGTGTCAGGAACAAGCAGGAATAAGAAGAGGCAGAAACAGGATGTTGAACCAGGCAGCCATGGTGGGTACTTTCCACCAAGGGCAAGGAGAGGACATTGGTCTCAAAATGGATGCTCTAAGCAAAATGGAGTTACTTTGGTTAGTCTATTCCCAACAGTTTATATATTTTTAATTTCAGGGCATGTTGTGTAGATCATTAACCTCCATCAAAATACATAATGCATATAATTTATTATTAGCAGTTAAACTTTTGCAGTAACAAACAGTGCTGCAATAAAAACACAATAAATAATATTGCACATTTGTGACTATTTCTTAGAAAATGAATCTCTGGGAATGCGTGCTTAGAATTTTAAGGGATATTGCCTTAAATTTGTTAAGACTGTAACATTTGACACTTCCAGGTGTCATTTACTACTGCCCAGGTCTTAGCCCTCACAATGACTTCACTTAAATTACTGAATTAAGTTGCAGATTCCAATTGTGCAGAGCTTGTCCTTCCACATGTGATGAAGGTAGTTATCTGTTTACCTTTACAATACATTATTATCAAATTTTAAAATGTTTGCTGGTATCATAAATAAAATTACATCTTGTAGCTTTACTTTGTATGCATGTTGTGTGCATATTTAAACATAAAGTAAGGCGATGATCTTGGCTTTTTGTCAAACAGAATATCACACACAAGTTCAGTCACTGCAACCAATAGTTTTCTGGCTGTGTCCAGTGGCTGTTATTTCTAGCACAGAATCATGTCAGAGGAAATGGAAAAAGTGAGCACCACTTCTTATCATGTTCCCATCACATCAACCCACGGCAGAACAACAGAGAAGGGCTGATCACTCTGTTCTCCAGTTAGAGACAGAATCACCTCCAGAGCAGTACCTGTAACTTTAGCTTGGACTCATGTGCAGGCTCTGGCTCTGGCAATGGCAGCTGGAGAGACTATAGGACTTCCTGTTGAATGAAGATGTTGGATGGGCGAATGGTGAGCTGCAGAGGTAACTTGAATAGGGAAAAAAATGACAAGGAAACAACCCATTCAGACAGATGCCTTAATCATCTAATTTCCAAACTTATGAGCTGCAAGAGAAGAAGCCAAGTCCCATAGAAGAGAAGTCAGTGGTGGTGTAGGCCACAGTCTCACTAATCAAGGAGACAGGGTTTTAGGGTGCAAGGCCGCAGTCCTTCTCTTAACTATACCCTCCACTCTTTCCACTCACATCCCTGTGCTTCTGTTTTTTCTCTGCGCAGTCTTGCTGTCTTGCGATGTGTGCTTTAACTCTTGCCTGCATCACTCTCAGAGTCTGAACTGTCAGAAGCAGATGATTTCCTGTGTTGGTGTTCCTCTTTCTTCTTTCCTTTTCTTTTTCTAGAAGAATTCCTCAAGGAGTCAGACTTTTTAAACTCTGATGACTTTCCCTCTTCTTTCTTGTCATCATCATCAATCAGGTAATAGGGAGTATTTGGTTCCACCTGGTTTGCAAGAAATAATTCTTTGCAAAATGGCCTTTACAACCAGCTTCTTGGAGGGAGTGTTCAGAACAGTTTCAAAGATTATCTATTCAGTGTAAAGACCACCTCTGCCTTTCTTATTGGTCAATGATAATACTGATAGGGGTGAGGTAGTTCCCAATACCTTGGTTGACAACTTCTGTGGAGAGGGATATTTTTATCCTCTTTTCCATCTCTTAGTCAATAACTTCCACCCAGAGTTTGTAAAATCTATCTCGGAGGGCTTATCCATGCAATAGGATGACATGAATTTGATGTACCAGATCTTGCTTCTGACAGCATGGGATTTTTATAAAGATCCATAGTCTGTCACTATAGCAAACTCTTCTTGGAAAACAGCATAGAGAGCAGGTACGTTTTCTATCAACTCAGACCTACTTGAATTCATCCTTAATGTTCTATGGCTCCTCCATTTCTCTCCTGCCGAAGCTAATTCAAGTGTCTCATCAACATATCACCTAACCACAGCATTGTGCTGACAAGCCAAAGTTCTATTTTGTACTTTTTATATATGTTAACAGTCATTTGTATTTCTTTTTCTTTCAACTCTCTATTCTTTTACCCATTTTTCCTACTAGATTACTAGCCTTTTCATACTGGTTAGAAGTTTTTAATTTAAAAAGGAAATGAACAATTTCAGCATGAATTGCAAATATTTTATTTCCAAGTTTGTCATTTCTACTTTGATTTTAATATAACTTATTTTTCCCAGAAAGACAATTTATTACAGGTCAGTAAATCTATAATTTACCAGTAGATCAGTTTAAGTACTGATCAAGTGCTTCTTCATTACTACTGACCAGGTCTTAGCCCTCACAATGACTTCACTTAAATTACTGAATCAAGTTGCAGATTCCAATTGTGCTGAGCTTGTCCTACCTATGAATTCTTTTGAATGCTGCTTCTTTATGGAACAGTCTTTCAGAATTCTTCTCCTGGCTGACTGCTACTAGCTTGTTCAATGCTTAGCTGGAAGTTTGCTTCTACAGGTAAGGTTTACCTTGATCCCCAAGGCTAGTTTCAATTGACCTGATTTTTCATAGTATAGCATTTTACCCTGGCCAGAACACTGTCATTCTTTAATGTAACTCACTATTTCCTGCTTTTCTCCCTAGAAGTTGAGGGGAAAGGATTTTATTTTATTTATACATTATTATATCTTCAGTCTTTAGCTCTGCACCTGGCATATAAGAAGGCGATCAACAAATGTTTAAGAAAAAAAATAAGGAAGCAAAAAAAGAGAAAAAGAAGGAGGGAGAACAATACATAGAAGGTGTTATGGGCTGAGGTGTGTCTCCCTCTGCCCATGTCTTGCCCCCCTTCCCCAAATTCGTATGAAGAAGTTCCAACTCCCAAGACCTCAATATCTAATTGTATTTAGAGATAGGGACCTTGAAGAAGTGATTAAAGTAAAATGAGGCCCTTAAGGTGGGCCCTAATCCAATCTGACTGGTATCCTTATTAGAAGAGGAAACCTGGACACAGACACATAGCAGGAAACATGTGCACAGAAGAAAGGTACTGTGAAGATGCAGCAAGAAGGTGACTCTACAAGCTGGGGAGAGAGACCTCAGGAGAATTTAGCAACACCTTGATCTATGACTTGTAGTCCCTAAAACTGTGCAAATACACTTAGGCTGTTTAAGTCATCCAGTCTTTGATATTTTGCTATGTCAGTCCCAGCAAACTGAAACATATCTCCTACAAAACTAACAAGAGGGTTAGAAGATATAGAAGATAGCTAGATTAGAAACTGTCTAGGCGTATCCCATCAGAGGTGTAAGAAGGTGTCTTATGTCCTGGTAAGTATGTCACAAGAGAGAAAAAAAATATGGTCCTTTATTTTCCATTCAGAACAAAGAAATGAAACTGATTTAAAAATCTCTCTGTTCTCTAGATTATAATGTGAACATATAATTAAATTTTATTTTGATTTGTATGTTCCTCAGTTATAATTCTCATGGAGTTCAGTCACAAACTATAATGGATTTACATGGTGAGAATTTAGGTTAAGCCACTGAAGCTTAAGAGGTACATGCTTTCATAGTACTATTGCATTGTTGGGCCTGTTAAGAAATCCCTATAATTTTTACCCTGTCTATAAGTTTGGATGCTATTTTTCTGGTTTAGCAGTTCCTTATTTACTACTGAGCTAGTTAGTTTAAAAGAAATGCTTTTCTTAGAAAATGAAATTTGACATATAGGCACCCTCAATGACTTTAAAAAAAATAATTATTGGACATGAAGTTTTGGAAGTGCTTTTGTCCTGTTTCATGTCTTATGGTGGCCATATTTTTGTACTGAAATCTACATTTCCACTTTGATAAACTGTTCATTTCCCTTCATATTTTGGGTAATATATAAACCATTATATATATTATATATATATATATATGGCAATATATAAACCATTAAAGTAAAATCAAGTAATGGGTGGTTTTCATCTCTAAACATAATTGAAATTGTGAAATTATGTTCTAGCTCTATTATGATAGCTATGATCTGGAAGCTACATGGTTAATTTCCCTAACAAACTGTAAAAATTACCCAGCTAGGAATGGTGAAAGCTGCTAATCAGGGAGATAACCTTTGAAAGCCTTGTTCCTTTTATAATGGTTGCTAGTTAAATACGAACATCTGGGAAATCATTATGAATTCATTGTGCATAAATCTATTGCCATATGTACAGAACTCCTTTTTTTACTGCAAACAGACTTTATACAATAAGGAAAGAATAAATGTGTCAAATTTTTTTACTATGCACAGATTTGATGCAACATTTATTAATAAAAATGGATATTGTCCTTGAATGTCCATAACACAATCATAAAATGGGGACAATCATATTTAGTTGAGAAAATATCTAAGAGATTTAATGTTTTAGCAATGCTTAGAGAATTTAAATACTTTGGATGTGTTAATTTTTATGATGCTGTCGCTGAGGTTCACTTTGATATTTATCTTATATGTATATAATATAAACTAAACAAAATGGCCTTTTGTTTCATACATACACACATATACAATACAAGTTGCTAAGGTAAGTGATTTTCACATGCCATTATTTAATCTTCTAATTGTTTTTGTTGGTAACCTAGAAGTAATTTTTCAATATGTAACCTACACTATTCAGTGAGGCTATTTACTCTTCTGGGTTTCTTAGATACAAATGCCTGAAGGACTAAGTGAGACATGAAAAATGAAAAGTCAAAGAGGGCCCTATACTTTTAAGTGAATATTTTCCCACTTAGCAAAACTTGGTCACCAATGTTTAAAGATTTTGAGGCTATCCTCATACCATTTGAAAAGGAACACTGAACTTTACACAGTAAGAAACAATGAGCAGATTGTAGTTCTGCCTAATGGTATTAAGACACTAAGGTGTTTCTGTTACAAATTTTAGTTTTCTGAAGTATGTAACTAGGACTGACCATAATCCCCAAAGAAACAACTGAAAGTTGTTTTTGAAAACATGGTAGAAGAAGTTTCTCTTTTTAGTATTGCCAAATAGGACTGATTAGATGTTTCTTTATAGTCTCATCAGTCAAGTTAGATCAGAGAAGCAGTCCTTTTGTCTTTAAATTCAACAGCTTATATAAAATTTAAAATCCAAATTCATGATCAATATACATAAAAAAGAATCTTCAAAATCTTGAAGAATCTTGGTATTAGAGTACACATTTATTTAGCCATAATAGTAAGTAACATACATATATACAATATAACCCTTGGCAAATACATTGTAGCTCTGATCATTTATGCATATGGATTGGATAAGGGATTTCCTTTCCCTACAATGTGTCCCTGCATTAAAATTAGAGAAAATATTTTATCAATACAACAATATGAAAAAAACTATAGCTAAAACAGAACCCAAAAATACTATGTAAATTAGGGCAGAAAATCTTGCTATGGACCTCATACAGATGATTTACATTTCTGACACTTAAAAAAATTGTTGTTGAATGAGCATCAGAATGATTACTCTGTTATTCATCTCCCTCCCAGTTAGATATGAGCAGGAGTGCTGAAGCACTTGTTTTGAAAAACCACTGTTTATCTAGGAAGAGGGGAAAAGGGCAAGTAAGAAAAACTAACATATATTGCCTACCTACTACATGTCAGTTTCTACAATATAGGTGATCATTTCTTTTATTACTCAATGGGTAAAGAGTACCCATTAAGCAGTTAGAAACTGAAATGAAAGAGATGAGACAACCACCTCCATTAGCAGAACTAAGACCCCGATTAGATTTCACCCCAGTACTTTTCCCATTTCACTATGATGCATCCTCGAGGCAAGAAAGATTTTGGCTTTGATTTCATGAAGTAAAAGTATCACATGAAGATCTTATCACATGGAGAGCTGCCTACAATAATAAAAACAGAATACAATGTTGTGCATTTGATCATATTTTGAGACATTATCTCACTTAAAGATTTATACACCACTACAGATATGCTGATAGCCTTGAAATAGAAAGGAAAATAAACAGTTTGCCAAAGTTGGTATGTACTGTCTTTCTCCAGTCTTCACATGAGTGGTACATACATTCTGTTCATTGATTAGGTAAGTAACATTTCACAAGTATCTGCTCTCATTATTAGAGACTCTGATTCAGAGGACCTGGGCTTCTCCCAGGTATTTCACCCTCCTCATGAATCTTATTTAGCAGGAAGTAGACATGAGATTAATGTTTAACCAGCTTAACCCAGCTACTATTTTTTTTTATTTTTTTGAAAACAAGAGAGACTTACTTTATTTCTAGGACACATCTTATTGCTCTCTCTTAAAAATTTCAAATGCCAAACTGTTCATTTCAACATTTCCTCAACAAACAAGTAAAATATAAAAATATATATATATTTATATACATAAATATATATAATATATGAAATTTAGATAGATAGATAGATAGATAGATAGATAGATGATAGATAGATAGATAGATAGATAGATAGATAGATAGATAGATAGATAGATAGATAGATAGATAGATAGATATAAACGTCTTCTAAGCCCTAGAAACTAAGGAATTCATGTCATGCTGCTTTCTGGCCCTAGCTATTCTAACACAGGTCCTCTATATTTTTCAGCAATCTTCTACTTCTAGGTTGTGTTTAAGTATCAGATGCAGCACTGGATATGGACTATAACTGAGAAAAAACCATGAGATAGAAATTGTTCTATATTTTTTCCAGTACAGAGCTTTACTCTGGGGTGTTTGCTTCTTTTGTTAAAATCCAAGTACTACAACCCTGCTTAGTGAAAGGATTCAGATTTTCTGTTTAGGCAGCTGGTGGAGGGGAGTTGGGAAGGCTGGTAGATGTTCTGAGGATCACAATTGTGGATTACAGATGATAGCCTTGTCTATGAAGAGACACAGTGACCTACCTGGTTCTTCCTACAGGTACAAGCTCCAGATATTTTATATTGGGAGCTTCAGGTTCAAAAGGTAATCATCACTCTGGACCCCAGGTCCTAGAGTTTCCCAATAGTGGAGTCTCTGTTCTGTGCCCCTCCTTATCCAGGTACAATGCTAGATCTGTAAAGTCCCCAATATGGGTATGTTGTTGAATCAACACTGTAAGGAGCTCCATATAGCAGTTATCCTTCCCTCTATTGAGTGGCACAATAAAGTTGCTCCTACCCTTTCTACCAAGTCATTGCTTCTGATGTGTACTGAAGTCTTCCCTTTATTGTATTAGAGGTCATGACTTTTTTCTAGAGCATTGTAGATATGAATATATGGAGGAAGTAAGCTTAGCATCTTCTCTCTACCTTCATCTGACTGGATGCTCAAATCACAGTATCTCTGATTCCTTGTGAAACCCTTCAAATATATTTATGGAACTCAAAGTTTCTTTCATGAGTGATCTTGAAAAAGCCCTGCTAGATATCAAAGATCTATTAAGAATTCATATAACTCAACAAAAAGATAACATTCCAATAAAAAAAATATGGGCAGTTAAAAAGGCACTCCTCCAAAGAAGACATAAAAGTGGCCACAAGCCTATGAAAAGAAGTTTATGATCACTTATCATCAAGGAAATGCAAATTACAACCACAATGCGCTAGCACCTCTTACCTGTACCTGTGAGAATAGCCCATATCAATGTAGACTGTTCTAGCCCCTATGGAAAAAAGTGTGGATTTTCTCAAAAGACAAAAAATGGATCTGTCATATGACCTAGAAATTCTACTTCTAGGCATCTACACATAAAACACAGAATACAAATTTGAAAAGAAACCCACACTCCTATATTTACTGCAGCACTATTTATCACAGTCAAGATATGGAAACAACACAAATGCCCCAAGACAGATGAAGGATCAAGAAGATATGGCATATATACCAGACAGAATAGTACTCAGCTATCAAAAGAGAAACTCATGCCATTTGTAGCAAGATGGTGGAACTGGAAGGGATTATCATAAGTAAAATAAATCAGAAAGAAAAAGATAAATATCAGATGGTGTGGAACATAGAGAAACTAAGCAAAGAATCAGACAAACTATAAAACTGACCCCTGGAAGCAGACATTGATTTTAAGCATGGGGCAGGGAGAAAAAGAGATGTAAAGAAAATTAGAAGGTAGAGAGCACAATGGACTATAGTGGAGGATTATGCAGGGTGGTAGGAGAACTAATATGACTGCAACTTAGGAAATAAATCTTATATTGTGAAAACATTTACAAGGATTTTAAATAAGCTTATATGACATAGAAAGAGGGAGAGGAGAGAAGGATGGAAGAGGACAGGGAGAGAGCAAGTGAGAAGAGGATGAAGAAAGGGGAGAGGAAGAAAGGAAAAAGGGAGAGAAAGGGTGGGAAGGAGAGAAGGAGGAAGAGAAAGAAAAAGTCTAAAAAATATTAAAAGGACACAAGAATCACAAGATGTATGCTTTAAATATGACAGCATTTTCTGTATGCATGAAATTACAGAAGTATTTTTTTCTTTTATGATAAAATCTTTGTAAACTTTAAAAAGCCATGTGAGCTGACAGATATTCCTTCTTCTGCTCTATACACACCCACCCATAATGCTTGAAACTGTCTCAGAGATCTTCAGTGATGTTTAAATGTGCTTATCAGTTGACCGATCTGATAGATTTACCACCACACTTGCTGGACACTGTTGACTCTGTCAAGTCTTGTGATCATTTGCAGTGGTACCACTATCCCCTGTTGCTATGTAGTCAATGAGCTAGAGTCCTTGAAGAGCTATGGTTGCTTCAATAGTTCTTCACAATATGCAAAAGTTACCTAGAGAGAGATGTAGCTATCAGTACTGGCAAATAATTTGGAAGAAAATAAAATGTACTAAATTTGGGATAAGAAAGACTGCTTACCTCGGCAAGCCTGAGAGAGTGCTAAGGACTCACCCCTGTTGCCCAGGTAACCAACCCTTGGGTTAGAGAGGGTCGGGTCCTCGGACAGACCTAACCAGGGACTGCAGTTTCACTCCAGAACGCAAGCGGGAAAGACTGCTCACAGCTCAGAGACCCAGAAGCGGCACCAGCACATACTAGGGAACCAAGGACAGTGACTAATCAAGTCTGTCAAGACAATCTAACCAAAAAGTTTTCTACAACAAATCCTAGACACATCACCAAATAAAGGCACATGCTCAGGGACACCAAAAAACATTTAAAACATATCAATCTAAAAGAAGAGAAAGAACGAAAAAAGAATATAGACAATACAACAGAAAACCACATATACGCACCACATCCTCTGACTAAAAAAGAAATTGTCCCCCCAAAATATCTAATGGAAACAAGATACATCCACCACAGCAGCAAAGACACATAGGCAAAAATAACCACAACTTGGTTGGCTTCACCATGCCATCTAATTCAAAAACAGCAGTGAATCAATATGTAGAGCAAGTCTGGAGGGAAAACACAGGAAGGAGGAAGAATACAAATACTCAAGCAAGCCCTAAGAAGAATAACTTATCACCAAAGGATAAACAACCAGCAGAAACCAACATGGAGGACATAGAAGAAATGTTATCTATGTCAGATAAAGAATTCAGAATCTATTTGTTAAAAGCATTAAAAGAGGTAAGGGAAGATGGAGAAAAAAGGGAAAGCAAGAGGTCAGAACCTTTCAATGAGCTAAGAGAAGAATTAGAAAAATGTAAAAAACAATGCAGCAAAATGAGTAATATCATCTATGAACAGAAGAATGAGATTGAAACTCTAAATAAGAAGCTGACCAACATACAGTTTCCAAGAGGAGCAATAGAAGAGCTCAAAAATGCAGGGGAAAGCCAGGAAAGCAGATTAGAATAAACAGAAGATGAAATAGGCACACTTGAGGACACAGAAGTAGAGAGGACAAAGAAAGAAAGAGAGAAAAACAAAGAAGACAGAAGAAAATATCTGAGATCTGTCAGATACCCTAGAGAAAACATATAAGAGTAATTGGAATCCCAGAAGGAGAAGAAAAAGACATAGGATCTGAAAAGCTTTTCAATGAAATAATGGAGAACTTCCCAAATCTGAAGAAAGAAATGAAAATAGACATCCATGAAGCAAAAAGGACACCAAACTACTTTAATGAAAGAAAAAACACAGCAAGACACATCATAGTAAAACTCTCAAGAGCCAAGGATAAAGAAAAAATTATGAGACTAACAAGAGATAGGAAACAGATAACCTACAAAGGAAAACCCATTAGACTGACTTCAGATTTCTCAGAAGAGACTCTCCAAGGAAGGAAAGAATAGGGTCACATCTTCAAAACACTCCAAGACAGAAAGTGCCAGCCAAGAATACTCTACCCAGCAAAACTGTCCTTTCTTTATGAAGGAAAAATTAGAGCCTTCTCAGACAAACAAAGCCTCCAGAAATTTACTACCACCAAACCTCCACTCCAAGAACTTCTGCAATAAGCCCTAAGACTGAAACCCACAGAAGAATTGAAAAGAACAAGTAATTAAGAAGAAGAAACTAAAACAGAACCCCAAATGACCACCAGGAACCAAATGTTAGAGCTTCAGACATCAATAATTACTGTAAATGTCAATGGACTAAACTCATCAGTCAAAAGACACAGAGTTGCAGACTGGATTAAAAGATAGAACCCAAGATTCTGCTGCCTCCAAGAAACACATCTGATACCAAAAGATAAGCACAGATTGAAGGTAAAAGGATGGAAAACAATTTTACAAGCAAATGGGCCCCTCAAAAGGCAGGGGTAGCTATTCTTATAGCAGACAAAGCAGACTTCAAAATAAAAAAAGTGACAAAGGATAAAGAAGGTCACTACCTAATGGTTCAAGGGTCAACCCACTCTCAACCAAGGACAGATCAAAAAAACAAAAATGACACAAGGACACAAATGCCTTAAAAGAAGACCTAGACAAAATGGACCTATTAGATATCTACAGGACCCTACACCCACAAGGGAAAGACTACACCTTCTTCTCAAATGCACATGGATCATTCTCTAAAATTGACCACATACTAGGCCACAAGGCAAACTTGAATAAATACACAAAGATTAAAATAATACCAGCATTCTTCTCAGATCATAAAGGCATCAAGCCAGAAATCAACAATGAAAAGAAAGCAAGAAGAGCATCCAACACTTGGAGACTGAACATGTTACTAAATGAAGAATGGGTAATCGAAGAAATTAAAGCCTACTTCAAAACAAACGACAAAGAAGACGCAACATTCCAAAATGTCTGGGATGCAGCAAAAGCATACCGAAGAGGAAGGTTCATAGCAATACAGGCCCATATCAAAAAGCAAGAAAGTAACCAAAGAAATAACCTTATCTCCCAAATCGAAAAACTAGAAAAAGAGCAACAAAAAAAAATCCAAAATCCAGAAGATAAGAAATAATAAAAATAAAAGAAGAAATTAATAACCTAGAAACCAAAAAGACTATTCAGAAGATCAACAAATCCAAAAGTTGGTTCTTTGAAAAAATAAAATTGATAAACCCCTTGCAAAGCTCACAAAAGAAAGAAGAGAGAAAATTCAAATAAACAGGATCACAAATGAAAGAGGAGAAATTACAACAAACACAAAAGAAATCCAAAGAATAATAAGAGATTACTATGAACAACTATATGGAAATAAATACAACAACCTGATGAGATGGACAGATTCTTAGAAAGACACAACTACACAAAATTGAGCAAAGAAGATATAGAGAACTTAAACAATTCAATTATAAGCAGTGAAACAGTCATCAAAAT
Organism: Uropsilus gracilis; assembly: GCA_004024945.1. Taxonomy (NCBI): domain Eukaryota; kingdom Metazoa; phylum Chordata; class Mammalia; order Eulipotyphla; family Talpidae; genus Uropsilus; species Uropsilus gracilis. Next base: position 22,783 of record PVHY01001931.1, on the reverse strand, counting down.
TCTACCTAAAAACAAGAGCCCAGGACCTGATGGTTTTACAAATGAATTCTACCAGACATTCAAAGATGAAATAACACCTGCACTACTAAAGCTTTTCCAAAAAATTGAGAAAGAAAGAAAACTGCCACTCACATTCTATGAAGCAAACATCACACTCATACCAAAATCAAATAAGGACAGCACCAAGAAAGAAAAATATAGACTAATTTCCTTAATGGACACGGATGAAAATTTTTAAAGAAAATCCTGGCAAATAGAATCCAACAATGCAAAAAAAGCATTATTCACCATGATCGAGTGCAATTTATCCCAGGGGCATAAGGATGGTTCAACATCGAGAAATCAATTAACATAATATATCACATCAACAAAGAGAAAACAAAAAAAACCACATGATTATATCAATAGATGCAGAGAAAGCATTCAACAAAGTCCAGTATCCATTCATGAGAAAAGTCCTTGAAAAAATGGGGATCAAGGAATCATACCTCAACATAAGAAAAGCAATCTATAACAAGCCTAAGGCAAACATCATCCTAAATGGAGAAAAACTAAACCATTCCATCTAAGATCTGGAATAAGGCAAGGATGCCCACTCTCCCCACTACTTTTTAACATTATACTGGAAGTCTTAGCAGAGCAATAAGGCAAGAGAAAGAAATAAAAGGGATACAGATAGGAAAAGAGGAACTGAAACTTTCATTATATGCAGATGACATGATTCTCTATATAGAAAACCCAAAAAAATTCACACGAAAACTACTTGAAATAATAAACCAGTTCAGCAAGGTAGCCAGATACAAAATCAACACAGAGAAGTCAGCAGCTTTCCTATATAGAAAAAACCAAGAAGAGGAAGAAGAAATTAAAAAAGCAATCCCATTTACCATTGCACAAAAAACAATTAAATACCTGGGTATAAACCTAACAAAGCATGTGGAAAATCTATACAAAGATAACTTTAAAAAGCTGCTAAAAGAGATTGAAGAAGACATAAGGAAATGGAAAGACATTCCCTATTCGTGGATTGGAAGAATTAACATCATCAAAATGACCATCTGTCAAAAGCAATCTACAGATTCAATGCAATTCCTATAAAAATTCCAATGACATTTTTTAAAGAGATAGAAAAACAATTACAGAAGTTCATATGGAATAACAAAAGACCTCAAATATCAAAAAGCCTCCTGTCCAAAAAAAGAGAGAATGGAGGACCAACTATCCCAGGCCTCAAGTTATACTACAAAGCCATAATAATTAAAACAGTGTGGTACTGGTACAACAACAATCAGACCAATGGTACAGAATTGAGTGCTCAGAAATAAAACCACACATATATAGTCAACTAATCTTTGACAAAGGGTGGGGAAAACTTACATTGGAACAAAGATAGCCTCTTCAATAAATTGTGCTGGGAAAATTGGACTAAGACATGCAAAAAAAATGGACCAAGATAACATCCTCACACCTTGTACAAAAACCAACTCAAAATGGATAAAAGATTTAAATGTCAGACCTGAAACCATAATATACATAGAAAATAACTTGGGAAAAACCCTCCAGGAAGTACAACTCAGAAACCCCTCTCTGGAAAAATCTACTGATGGCAAAAAAATGAAGGAAAACATAAACAGATGGGACTACATCAAACTAAAAAGCTTCTGTACAGCAAAAAAGATGACAGAAAAAATTAAAAGAAGCCCAACTGAATGGGAAAAAATTTTTGCCCTCCACAAGAGTGATAAGGGTTTAATAACGAAGATCCACAAGGAACTTACACAATTAAAGAAAAGCAAAACAAAAAGTCCAATCATAAAATGGGGTGAAGAACTAAAAAGAAACTTCTCCAAAGAGGAAATACAAATGGTCAACAGGCACATGAAGAATTGCTCAACGTCACTAGCAATAAGGGAGATGCAAATCAAAACCACAATGAGATACCACCTTACACCAGCAAGAATGGCCCACATCCAAAGAACAGGCAACAAAAGGTGCTGGGCAGGAGGTGGAGAGAAGGGGACACTCTTACACTGCTGATGGGAATGTAAACTAGTGCAATCACTATGGAAAGCTGTATAGAGGGCCCTCAAATTAATGAAAATAGAACTACCAATTGACCCAGCAATTGCTCTCCTGGGAATTTTACCCAAAGGTGACTTCAATGTGGGTACAAAAGGACACCTGTACACGGATGTTTATTGCAGCACTATTTATAATTGCAAGGACATGGAAGCAACTGAAATGTCCCAAAACAGATGACTGGATGAAAACGATGTGGTATATACACACACTGGAATATTACTCATCAATTAAAAGTGAAAAATTAGATGATTTTACAACATGGATGAACTTAGAAGAATTCATATTAGCAGAAACAAGTCAAAAAGAAAAAAACAGAAACCAAATGGTTTCACTACTATATGGGACATGGGAAAGATAAACAAAAATCCATGAAGAAAAGTCAAAACAAGCCAACAACCAAATTGAAGTACACAACCTGAAATACACAATTAATTAATTAAATTAGTTAATTAAAAATTAATTTGGGATAAAAGTTCAGATAATGGTTTGAGGTTGCTAATACAGAGAAATGGATAGTGAATAGAGAGGGTACAAATAAAAATACAGAGAAAAAGAGAAAATTGTGACACAGAATCATATTACAAAAAAAAAAAAAAACAAAAACCAGAAACAACCAAACACCAAAAACCAAACCCTAGGAACACTCACATTACTCAAATGGAAGGTGAAAAAAGAGATTTAGATTTTAGCCAAAAATGAACTTTAAAGTGAGAATTCTATCATAACTCTTGCTAAATGGTGTTAGCCAACAAACAGTAACTGTTACTTCACATTACACTCAAGTTCTGGCAGGCTTACATATTTTGAAAGACAGCATTAGAGTGAAGTCACTCTAGCATCACTCTAATTCTGTCTTTCAAAATTTGTCTCCTAATGAGGTCTTTTTAATACTTCATTAGTCCATTTCCCTAAAATGAGACAAACATACACATTCTTTGGGCTGAAACAACGTTGAGTGTGACTTCAAAATATTAATAATATATTAAAAGTTTGTATGAAAGGACAGGCAAGGCCTGAAATGTAGCGGTTTAAGAAATGTGATTATAGAAATTAGAAATTGGAGTTCTGAATATAAATTCTCCATGGTGATCATCTTGCAAAAGTTATCAAATAAATGCTATTTTTAAGTAAAACCATTCTGAGCCAATAAAGATTTAATTAGTCTGGTGTTACGTATCCATTGACAAAAAATTCTGTACTCCTATGAAAACTACAGGGTAAATGTGAATCATTGATACTATAAGCTAAAAGTCAACTGCTGTACAAGAGTTAGTTTATTTATTATTTTTTTATTTTTTTGCTGATAGGAGATACAGGGTGATCACCTTTTTGGGCTTAGTTCTGGGCAAACTTTAATAAGGGTATTTATTAGCTATAGTTTTAGCCCCACAAACGAAAAGTATTTATAGATGACTTGAAAGGAATCCTAAGGAGACTGATCAAACAGATTAAAAGAATAAAATATAAGGAAATTGGTCCCAAATAAAAAGACAAAGAAATTTAGTTTATTTAATCTAAGAGAAGGCTGGTAAGTAAATACTAATTTCAAGTATTCTACCAATGTGGCAAGAAGCTGTGCTGTTTCCCTGTAAGGAGGACAGGAGAAAATGAGCTTCTATAACAGAAGTGAAGCAGCAAACTGGGTTGTTCCACTGGATTTTCCTCCCCAAAATCTTCCTGCAATGGGGCTGGGGTACACTGTTTGATAGGACTATGAAAATCAGAGGTATTTCACTTTCTCTGCATCTGTCTTAGTTTGAGTAAGCAGTTATATATCTAAACAGCTGTCCAGGAAAGAGGGAGAAAGTCTGTAAACAAAGATATCCTATTCTATTTTTACAGTTCTGAAAATCATTACACTAGGCAATGAGAAAGGTAAATGGAAATTTCAGATGAATATATATTTCTCAAGGTTATAGAAAGACTGCATGCATTCTGAACATTAATTATAAAAAATAATTAAAAATTATTATTATTGATTAACTACCAGCCTGCTTTGTGATGTCTCACACTGTTATCCAGAAAACAACTTTATTCAGCTATCCTTATTCTTAGCCAAATATAAAAGGACAATATTTTCTATTATTCCACAGCACTGGATGTTTTACAACCCTTTTAAAATGTTGCAATTTTGCTGAAAGAAATTATTCAAATGTCAGTGCAAGGTTATGAAGCAAAATGACAGGATGGTGGCATTTTATTATTCCATAGGGGTTGGACCAGTCTACATTCCTTGTACACCACAGTGTATAAGGGTTTCTTTTTCTCCATGTACTCTCCAGCACTTACTGATTCTGGTATATGCAATACGCATGGGAATGAAGTCATATTTCATTGTGGTTTTGATTTGCATTTTCCTGATAAGTTATGTTAAATATTTTTCATGTGCCTATTGATAATATGTATGTCTTCTCTGAGGAAGTATCTAGCTAACTCTTCTGCCCAGTACTTAATATTCATTGAATAAATGTGCGAATGAATAAGACATACTGATGTGTGCCATAGTCAAGGTATTATAATTTTGTTTTATAAACAAGACTCTTTTCAAAATTATTTTACTCTGTTATTTGTAGTCGCAGGAACATCCCATTTTTTATTGACTCTTTATATTTAAATTAATTTGTGTTGGTGAAGATGCAGAGAAAAGGGAAGTCCCTGTATGCTGTTAGCGAGAAAGTATATTGGTAGAAATGCACCATTTTGGAAAACAGCACAAAAAATGAAAAATATAACTACCATATGATCTAACAATTCCGTTGAACCATATTTAATATGGTAGTTGTTTTATTCTACATGCAATCCTGTAAAAATCCTGGCAATCATTCTTGACATGGGGTATATTCTGTATAACAAAAGGAAATCTGTAAACCCCTTCCTCTTACATTAAGACAATTTTTCTCCATATGTATAATGCCACCAGGAAAGTTCTAATAACTACGTAAAAGCACCAACACAATAAAATACTTTCGAAGACTGCCTCTATAACAGTCTGAGAGCACTTTATTTTTATTAATACAGGTCTATGTTAACAAACAATGTTCCATGAGTTTGCAATCACAGTGCTTGCCCGCTCTCGCTAGCTCCCTCCCTCCTTCCCTCCCTCCCTCCCTCCCTCCCTCCCTCCCTCTCTCTCATTTTCTGGTTTTTGATCCTGTTGTGAAGGGACTGATCCTCAGAACTTCTAGATCCTTTAATTTTTTAAGTTAGTTATTCAAATTTGTTACAAGATCTTATAAATATTCACTCACAAAGAATAATAATTCAAGCTAACTGGGTGACTTATTATTTGGCTAGAGTGCTACTGTGGAGTACAACAAGGCTAATAAAAACACTATATGACCTGGTATGCTTCTGTATTCATTTGCAATATTAAATCACAGTTTTAGCAGACACTAGAGATGATAACATCATGTAGTAATAACATAAATATGCACTAACTTCCCAGGTCTCCTCTAACCCTTAAGAAATCATAAGACTTTCACTAATAAAAAAAAACTAAAAAAGCAAAAACTAAAAAATAAAAGGACTGACCTAATCCCCATAGAAGTCAGTTAAGATTTGTGTGGTAACATGAAGTCCAAGTGAAGCTGCTTACCAAAGTATCATGAATCCAACAAAACTGCACCTCATTTTTTCATGTCTAACTTTTTTATTTTTAAAAATTATTATACAGACATATATTTTTACCTGTTGTATACAACTTCATTGTATACCCCAAGAATCTCCCACCACCTTATCACTTTGAACCATCATTTTAATCTCATGTGCACGCTAACCCTTTTTAAATCTACTTAATCTTCAGTCTTGCAATGAATCATAGCAGTTCAACTATTGTAGATAAAAACCAAAATCATATTCTGTTGATAAGTTTATTGTTCACTTTAAAAAAAGCTTATTGATTACTTATCAAGATTAAGAACAATATAATGCAACAATGAGAACTCTAAGCAAAATATATCAAATCCTTAATGGCCAAAGTTGGAACCCATATTGGAATAAGTATATGTGGAAATGCAGTAGTACAAAACCTCCATTCAAATTATAAAGAAGTTATGAGCTTCTGATTAAAAAGCAAGCATGTGTTTTTACTTTTATATTAATGACAGGAAACACATTTAAAGCCAAATAAACACAAAAAGAACAAAGCAAACCTGAGAAAACAGAATAGCAGATGAGACAAAATTTTTAAAGTTTAACATAGTAGATGCATGACAGGTAATCGCCCAAACTCAGAGATAGCTAAATTCTACATTTGCAGAAGAGGTAAAAAGCAGGAAGTCAGAACAGACATAGAACTCGAGAAAAGTTCAGAAAATGGAGGCACCAGGTATGCCACAGGCAAGTAGTGAGGAAAGGAAATCAAGAGCAGGTTTGAGAACTTGGATTCCAAGGACCCCTACATTTCTTCTTCCAGTCTTTATAACTAAAGAGTTCTCAACTCTGTCATGGCAGAAGACTGAAAGCTTACTATCTGAAATGCTAAATCAGATAAGCTCAATCTGGGTTGGGGTAGCTTTCCTTAGTGAAACAAAAGGTTAAGCAAAATCTACATATTCAGAGGTGAGACACTCTATGCTCTTCAACTTTCCATTAGAAATCTAGCAGCCAGACCTTTAGACTCCTCAACCTTCACAACCCCCAACCCTCTACACCATGCTTCCCTACCTGTATAACCCTAAATATCTGTCCCTGAAAAATTAATATGACGAAGAAAAAGACCTAAAGATTTAAAGTTCCAAAAGGTGCTCACCATTGTTCTTTGTGTCTCATTCCCCCCCTTTGTTTTTACTTTTCTTCCTAAGTATATTTTTAATAATTCTTAGAGTGATAGTAAATAAATAATTAAAATCCTTTAGTATTTATACAGAGGAGCAGGATTCCACAATTCCTCAAGTTTTATTTATACAGAGACATTGGTTTAAGAATGAATGAGTAATGAAATTGAAACCACATTCCATTTACAAAGCCATGTGCCCTAATTAGCATATAGGCATCAAATGGTCAGCAATTCATGTTTTTTCTAATTTACACAAAGGCATTGTATAGGTTTACTTCGAAGCAAAACCAAGGCCCAACAGTTGTGAAGAACATCACAAGCAAAAAACCCCAAACAAACAAATAAAATGGAACTGAATGAAAAAAAAAAAAAAAAGCTTATTCTTAGAGGGATAAGAGAAGATAATGGATGCATAAAATAAGAAAGAATACGAAAAATAAGTGGGTTAAAAAATACACTTCAGAAAGGTTAAAGGATAACATTGAGAAAACCTAAAAAAGTATAAAAAAGACAAAAAGAAAACAGTAGATGAGAGAATAAAATATCAGAATGACTGAAGGAAATTTGATATTCATAACAAGAAAATGAAGAACACATATGAAATAAGCATAGAGCTACAAAATTACAGGCAATCATGGATAAAGTGAGTATTCTAAAAGCTTCCAGGAACAACAAAAAAGCAAAGCAAAGGTTAAAAGCAAAGGCTAAGAAATCATTAAAACCATCTCAGATTTTCAGCAGTGAAAGAAGACAAAAAAGCAGTATTTTTCACAAATTTAAATTGATGTTTCTTTACCTAGTCAAAGTATATCTATAGTAGGGGAAAGATGTTTTCAGACAGGCATGACTGAAAAATAAATCCCCTACATACCCATCCCTAGGAAGCTACTACAGCATGTACTCCACCCAAACAGGGGGCATAAAGCAAGCAAATGAGAAACAGTACAATATAAGGGAGAAGTGATAAGAATTTCTTGAAGGATGTCGATTATGAGTCAGATTTAGAGAGTAACTAGCTCAGAATGGAGCTGAAGAAAGGAGAGCATTAAGGGGGAACACTCCAAGAAAATAGATATCTGATGTAGAGATTGACAGAAAGATTTCAGTTGTTACACTTGGCTATGAATAATGAGAGAAATATCCTTGAGATTTCTAATATCTCATGTATATGAAAGTTACAGAAAGTAGATCTACTACTGTTTGAATGGGTTGGGGGAAGTTTAAGAAACTGTTCTTCCTTATTCTTCAGATTTTTACAAGGAAATTTTTCTCTAAAAACTCTTAGTATTTCCCCTCTTAATATCCTCTACACTTGTGGACTTAGGCTACAGGGAATCTGTATGAAACTAGGTATATATAGTTAATTTATTTCTCCTCTTGCCTGAAAGCTGAAGTCTGAACTGCTTCATTTTTTCACAAATTTTAGAGGGGCAGATCCTCCCATACAAAGGTCTATGATTCACTAATTCTTCCTCTGATTAGGTGGGTGGATCTGTTTAATATTAAAAGTTCACTTTTATCACACACCCAACCAAATTTTCCAGATCCCTTGGAAGTAACAAGGGTTATAGTTGTTTTGCGTTTGCCTAACACTTTTGTCTTTATCTCTGTTAGCTCTAGGTTTGGGTTTAAAAAGAGTTATCATTTATTACTCTCCCAAACGTCAACATTGTAATGGTTTTGTATATGTGTAATTATGGAAAGTAATGTATTTTACTGAGTAAGCAGTATGTATAAAGGCCAATTAATTATTAAATTAAATTATTCATTTCCCAAGATATAAAAGAGAGTAAAGCCTACTTACTGTGTTTTTTTTGCTTTAAGGTAAAGTCATTTAGATGTGAGATCTTCCAAGCATACAAAAAAGAATACAAAATAATATAAAACATAAATGAATTATCATGCAGCTTTTAACAAATCTTAACATTTTAGCCATGTTTGCTTCATACCATACATTAAGAAAAACCAACACAAAATAGACATAGCTGAGGTCTTAATAAGGACATTTACTTGTTTTTCTCTCTCTCTCCAAAGGTAACCATTATCTTGAAATAGGAATTTTGTCACTCTTATGATTGTGTTTTTCCAACACTTTCATCATACACATATGTATAGTCATTGTAACATTTCTTTATTTGGATTAAATAAAGTGGTATTATATTGTACATAGACTCTATAGTTCATGTTTCCCAAACAGTATTAGCAGTAAAAACATAATGCTAGTGGATCAAAAACAATTGACCAAAATCCTGGCTCCACAATCATTATACTGTGTTACTGTAGGGAAGTGACTTAATTTCTCCGTATCTTAGTATCCTCATTTACAAAAGGGGGAAATAATTGTACCTTCCCCATGGGGTTGCTGTTAAGAGTCAGCTGATATGGAACAGCACTCAGAATAGCACCTGGCATATATAAAACTCTGGCTTTTTAATCTTGACTTGTATTTGGTTCATGATGCTGATTACTCACACATTAAGCTGATTTTTATTATTCTATTTTGCCCTATTTCTTTTGTTCTTTTTACTCTCTTCTTGACTGTTACTGAGATGACATTTCCTTGTTTTGCTTTTCCAGTTTATAAGTTGTAACTTTATTTAGCTATCTTTCGTGGCATTACATATTAACTACTAACTGAACAAGTACACGCAACTCTGTTTTATCTGGCATTTCAGGTTAATACTTTAAAAACTAAAAGAAATAGAGTGTTGTTTGTAGTCAACAGTGCTTACATGCATAAATCTCAGAGCTCACCATTGATCCTTGTCTTATATTTTTAAATTTTTTCTTTTCTTCCTGTTTAAGTTCATCTTTTAATAATGCTTATAGTGATTTCTTAAATAACAATAATCCTTTAGTTTTTGCATAACTTGAAAATACATTTTCACAAAATAAGGCTTCGGGTTTACCAGATTATCATTCCACACTCAGAAAAAGCTTCCCTTTAGTAAGTATTGTTGAATGACTGAATTTATGAATAGATTAACTCATAGGAAACAGAATGGGAGCACCAAAGCAAAATCATCAAAGAGGGCTAATGAGATAACATATGGTCTCCAGAAATGCATGCTGGTTCACTCTTTAATAACTAAAATAATGATAACCAAAAAAAAAAAAAAAAAAAGAATTTGCTTTAAAAAAGGCTTGATAGGAAGACAAGGAGAGTTTGAATTAAGCAGTACTTAATAATTGAGCTGAACTGAACAAATGTTCCTAAATAAATGTCCCCAAAGTTCCTGGTCCAAAACTGGACCCAGGCTGCAAGAAATATTTATGAAGTATAAGAAAAATGTGCTACAGTGGGTGACAACTACATAGCAAAATCTGATTCCAGCTGTCATGATTACATGGAAGGGTACAGAGGTATATAAGAGGGCAGTCTTCTTTAATGACCTTGCAGACTAATAGGCATTACTAGAGGAACAAAGAGGCATACAAAGGCAGAGGGTATACATGGGTACTGAAAAGAAAGAGAACAGCTCTGATGGTTTCTTAGCTCATCTTTTGAATGTCTATTTTAATTTATACCAACTATAAGTTAGATTTATTAAACTATTTGAAGAGACCCTACTAAAATTAGGTAAATTATATTTTTACATTTCCACTCTAGATTAAAGCTCTACAGCAAGAGCAAGGGTATTCAAGATATGAAGCCGTTTTTATTTTTCCTGTTAGCAATGTAAGTGTTGACGCCACATCATAGATCTCAAATGCCATTCAAGCTAGCTGCATATTTATTATTATAATTCTTGGATTTTTACCTTTACTCATTCAGTGAGTTTTCATGTAATAGAACTTGCTATGTCAAATCAGATCACTTCTTCCCTTTAAAATTCCTTTTCCAATGACCTGTTGATCATTTTTATGGCTTTCTAAAAATATATGAAGTAGTATCATGACTAAAACATAAAAAAGAATGGCACTACATTCTGCTTTTGTAGAATTTATTTGTTCTGAGATTCAATGACTTTCATTGAAAAGGGTGAAGTAGAATGAAGAAAAATGAATATTAAATCAGTTCTTTAGTGGTAGAAGGAAAATCACTGTCACCTCCCCAAACAAGTACTACGTAACCACTATAACAAAATGAGGTAACTCTAAGGCCAACAGAAAGTCAGCTTCCTCCAACCTCCATCAGAGTAAAGGATGTATCTGCTTAAGGTACAGTTGATTGAATAATTTGAAATTAATTAGGTCACTAAAATTATTCTCTAAAATTATTCCAGAATTTTGGAACTAGAGGAGAACTGTTGTCAATTAGAATCTTAATTGACATCTATGACAGCATTCATACTTAAGTCAAATGTTTAATCCAATTTGTAACTTTATATTTTATACAACATATACAAAATGTATACAATATGATATATTAGTAAACATTTCATGAGACTTAGAATATGTTTTATCTAAATTATCATAGAGATTTTGGTTATCTTTTATTTTATGACACACTAATAGTTATATCTGAAATGAGACTTAACTAAGACTGTGACTCCTTATTAGTGTGCTACTATGGGAAAAGAAATGGATCATATTTCTATAATCTAGCTAAATGGTATTTTCTAAAATGATTAAATGCAACAAATAGCAATAATTCATTCTATTGGGGAACTAGTAGACAATAGTGTTCTATTGTCTGAATAACTATTCAACAAATACTTATTAAACTTACTATACACAAGTAATCCTCAGGGCAACAACAAATAGTAGCTTCACACAAGATAAAGAGAAAGAAATAAAAATAAATCATATATAAAATCTCCATTTCACAAAGAAAACAGAAAAAAAGAAAAGAACAAAGAAATTACAAAACAAATTAATGAGAAATAATGAACAAGTTGGCAGCAATTAGTATTTACCTATGAATGAATTTAAAGGTTGGTAGATTACATTCTTCAGTTAAAAGGGAAGGACTGGTTAAGTGGATAAAAAATAATATCCGACTATGCAACTTGTAAAAGATTCACTATAGCTTCAAGGATACACATAGGTTCAAAATGTATGATATAGAAAGAAATTCCACACAAATGGGAAGTAAAAGCTGATATAGCTATATCAAATAAAATAAACTTTAACTCAAAAACAGTAACAAGAGAAAAAGAAAGACATAATAAAGAGGAATTCATCAAAATAATAAAGCAGTGGATATCCAGATAGATCATCCAGACAGAAAATCAGTAAGGAAACACTGGTCTCAACTGTATTTAAGATAAAATGCACTTAACAGATACATACAGAACATTCCAGACAACTGAATATTAACAGAATAGACATTCTCATCAACTCCAGATGAAAAATTCTCCAGGATAAAGCACATATTAGGTCACAAAGCATATCTTAGAAATTTTAAAATGAACTGATATCATAACAAATACATTTTCCGGTCACAATGATATGAAACTATAAATCATAAGATGAAGAAAACTGAAAAATACACATATATGTACAAATTACACAACACATTTCTAAACAACGTACGGTCAAAGCAGAAATCAAAAGGGAAATATATATCTTGAAATGAATGGAAATTAAAATGAAGACTTCTAAAACTTATGGGAAACAGCAAAAGAAGTGCTAAAAGAAGTTCAAAATGATAAACCCCTGCAAATAAAAATGAGACATCAATTAAAGACTGTACTTCAAAAAGAAAAAAAAAAAAAAAGAGTAAAAAGCCCCTAAAATTGGCAGATGAAGGAGATAACAAAAAGAGCAGAAATAAATGAAGGGTTATTTTGAAAAGATAAACCTTTAGCTAAAGCTATCATGTAAAGAGGGCCTATATAAATGAAATAAAAAGAGCAAAGAGAAGGCACTGCAACTGATACCGAAGCAATACCGATGATCATAAGAGACTACTAAGAATAGTTCTTTGCCATCAAATTGAAAACAGAAAATCTGATAAGAAAAGTAACAGTGAAAAAATTAAATCAATAACTACAATCCTTCTAAAAAGGAAAAGGCCAGACCAGATGAGTTCAGGGGTGAATTTTACCAAACCTTTAAAGAAGTTTTAAGCCAATTTTTATCAAACTCTTCCAAAAATTCCAAGAGAAGGGAACATTCATAAACTCAACTGACGAAGCCAGAATTACCCTTGATATCAAAGCTAGATAAGGTTACCACAGAAAATAAAACTGTGCAAATATCCTAGATTCCTGATGAAAATAAATGCAAAAACTTGGCAACAAAATTCCAGACAACTAAATTCAAAAGCATATTAAAAGGATTATACCCCATGACCAAATGGCATTTATCTCTGGTTCAATAAAAAAATCAATAAGATGGTTCAATAAAAAATCAATGTGATATACTATATTGGAATGAAAGCAAAATATCAATACACTAATGTGAAAAGCTGATAATCTCCCATGTACATATTCAATAGAAATGTATAAAAGCTATTAACAAAAGAAAATCACAAGAACATTCACAGTAGTGGGTGGTATGAATGAAGATCTGTCACAAATAAATGGTAAGTGAAAGAAACTAAACACATAATAGCACATTCTACTTGATGTTATTTAAATGAAGTGTCAGAAAAAGGTTAAAAATGATCTATGATGTTAGAGGTTAGGGAATTAGTGACTTAAAGAAGACTGATTCACTGAAGGGAGCACAAAAGGGTCTTCCCAGAGTGCTAGTGTATTCTATTTAATAAGGGTAGCAGTTAAACACATGTATGTTCGATTTGTAAAAGTTCATCAAGATACATATGTTCACTTTTCTATGTGTATATTTCAATAAAAAGTTTTTTAAATCCAGAGGAAAAGTTGTATTATGACAATTTTATAGATGAATTCTTTCTAGACTTAAGGGTTCTCAGGGGACCAAAGAAGAGCAAAGAATAATGATGAACTTGAGTCACGTGAGCTTCAACAATGGAAAAATGTAATTGTTGTACAGAGATGGTTAATGTAGCACAATTGTATGGAAATAAAGGATTTGTATATGAATTCAAAATAAGCCTCAGATGCTTACTCATATGTGATTCCAATTGGAAAAAAATAATCCATCTTTGGAGATTAACCTGTGGCTCCCACAAATAATGGTGTCTGGCATGCATGCAGGGGAAGATTGACTCCAGGCCCAGAAGTTTGCTGATTTTGAAATGAATGTGCTAAGAAATAACTTTATTTATAAGAGTTGACTAGAAACAGCTGTACTTTGTCATCAGAATAAAAATCCACAAGTATTCTAAAACTTCAAAAAATATAACAAACAATGTAACCTCATTAACCCTGAAAAAGACATTACTGCTGTGGCTATATTTTATTACCAGTTATCTCACCTCAAAATCTCTTGCAATGACTGTCTTCAGACATGCTTCCAGAAAATTATAAAAGGAGCAGAACTTAAAAGAAATAATAAAATACTCTTTCAATCCTAGTGAAAGACAATGTTAGGGAAATCTGACATTTTTTTTCTTAAGTTTTGAGCATGTTCAGTTGGAATTTATTCTTAAGAGGACTTAACTATAGGTTGAGGCATTTAAAATAAAAGCAAAATAATAGAAAATTTGTGGAAGATTTAAGAAATAGTTTAGACATTATCGTGTTATTTGTTTTCTTGCAGTTTTCCAAAGGAAGGAACCTACTTAAGAAAATGTATGTGACTTAAGTTACTGAAGGAAGATAAGATCACCTACTGGGAAATGTTTAAGGAAAAAATTAACTGACTCTTTTTAATTATTTGGATTTACTTGTCCCCAAAAGGCAATGGCCAAATAGGGTGTCTTCCAGATTTATGACTTCATTTTGTTCTCTGCCTCCATAAACAATATTGAGAGTCTCTCTTTAATGGGGTGACGCATTCTGTGCCCGCCAGAAAATGTAAGCTCTAAACTATAGTAAACACAAAGTGTTGTTTAAAGGGATTTAGAAATTGTTCTACAAGGACAAAGTGAGATGGGAAGTTGATAAATTAATCAACATATTCAGGCAAGAATACTTCCAGGTTTTAGAGGGAGAAGTAAAGACCTCCAGATTGTCTGTTTTTTATTATATGCACAAATATGTGAGCCTAAGTTGTAATTTATGTAAAGCTCAAAAACATCTTAGCATTAGATCATATAGTTTACAGAATGCTTTCACACATATCCTCACATATAATGTTACTCATTGAAAATACTGCGAATTCAGAGGGTAAAAATTTATTAGTTAAGATGTCAAAAGAGAATTGAGAAAACCAACACAAATTCTAATCTTTGAGGAATTTAAACACCATGAATTCCAAATCATTCACCACAGTTGAAAATAAAGTATGGAATTCAGAAATTTGGAATGAGATTTTTCTATTCATTACAGAGTTATTATGAAAAGTTCCTGCTCATATTCACTCTGGAGCACCAGTTCCTGCTCATATTCACTCTGGAGCCCTAGAGTCACTAGAGTGGCAGCTTTGTACATAGCAAGCTGCCTTCCCACCACATTGACTTCAACATCCAGTGCAGTCTCTTAAATGAACCAATCCCTTTAAGCATCTAACCTGCTTTTCTGACATGGATATATCTAATAATTTCTTGAATCTGATTTCATTCATAATTTAACACACTCCAAATTTATTTAAAATGAAACTTTACAAACAAATCTGTATTTGTTTTTAAATATCCATCAAGCTACTATATCAAATGATCATGATTTTATGTTTCAATATTTACATTCATTATTCCATCAATAGATTTTTAACCACCATGCATACAAAACTCTGTGCTCTTTCTTTAATAAAACACAAATTAACAAAGCTGAGTTAGAGGCCACATACATCAGAATGACAATAAAATTTCAAATATAAAATTTATATTCTACACTTAATCTTGGCCTGAAAGCCAAGAAGTGATTAAAGTTTATATTCTAATAATGTTTCAAGGAGTTAACTGGTTTTCAGTTTTTTCTCTCCTTTATAGTTAGTGATGCACCTTATTGTATGCAGCTTATTATATATAGTTTATTGTTGTAGCATATCATATGTATTTTAGGGAAAGGTGCCTACAGAATAATTACATGAGGTTATTCTAGCTTGACTTGAAAACTTTTCAAGATCATGTATTCCTTCAACCATCAATGACAAGACTTTATAAGTTATTGTGGAGGCTACTGGGACAGCAATTCCAGTAAGTGAACATCCTATAAGAGAAAGCATCTACGACCTCACTACCAAACAAGTGACTATAAAGTATTATATTCAACAAACATGTAAGAACTAAAGCATCCAGATAATTATGTTATTTTAAAAGTGATCCTGCTATACCACAGTTGTCATTATAAACATTTTGAAGTTTCCTTCTGGAATTCCTTTCAGAGAACGCATTTTTTTTCTTTTTTCTTTTTCCCCTTTTTTTGATTATCTGCAGAGTTAGCAAATTTTTTTTCCTTTGATAGTGGAAAACAGTTTCAGAAAACACAATCATTGTTACAGCCATGGCTAGTGAAGTAGGTGTGTATCTAAAAGAATGTGTAACTGTAGGAGTAATTTGAAGAATGTTTCCAGGGTGGCTCCAAATACCGAAACTTATTCTAACTTAGTTTAAAGTACTTTGCTTTAGTTTTATTTTTAACAGTTGATGAGAACTTTAACTTTCAAAAAATTGCAAAGATATTTTGAAATTATGAAGTATGTGCAAGTTTCCAAAAGAACTCTCCCTAAAAGTCAACACATTTTTTAAATAAATTACATATAAATAACCAAAAAAATAAATTTCTCTACTTTATTGATGTATCACACAGAATTTCTTTTTTTTTGGGGGGGTATTCAGAATTTATTTATTTTTAACATCAAATAATTTATTTAAATATAAATTTCACATCTCTGTAATTCCCAGGATTCACCCCCCCCATCCTCCCTGATCACACAGAATTTCCTTACATTTCAAAACTAGATTAAGCAATGGGAATGCAAATTTGCTAGAAAGCAGAAAAATTTGCTACCATCAATAAGAAACCAAGCTTTGAAAAACCTAGATTGCTCTCTAGCCATTATCATATACACCTTCAGATACAGTGAGGACTGTCCTTATTGCCAAGAATGTGCATTTTTTTTACCTAACTTGAAATTAAAAGTTCAGATGTGATATCAATAAAAAATGTGAACTTTCACCAGTTGTTTCTCATGAATGAATGTGAAACTGAAAACTGTAGCCTGAGCATTTCAATTATATGTAAAAAAAAGTTTGCATTTTGTGAGCAGTTTCAGAAGAGAATATAAATCAACACACCAAGAAGATTCTCTAAAAGTTTTCTAAATTGCAATGAAAAGTTCAATTTAAAAAAAGCCTTCGATAGCAACTGGAAGGAACAACATGTCTGTGTATATCTTGACTCTTTTTCAGCATAATGCAATTCATTGGTTTTATGTTGACTTTGGCCAATTGACTTTTTTCAATGACAACAGATACTAGGTCAAGATCTGAAATTAAATAATGAAACTGGATCAAACATATTCTCACATTCCCACATACCCTTTTTAAATTAATATGTAGTACGTCATGCAAATGACCCAATGTGTCTGACATTTCAATTTCTTTGACCTTCAATAAGTAGCAACAAAATAAGAAGCACAGAATTGTTATAGCTGTTCCAAGAATTTTTTACATTATACTATATTTCCCCAGGATCAGGAAATTAGCGTGGAAAGACTATGTTTGTAGAAGAGACTAATGTTATACTTCTTCAACTTGAGATGACCGTTGATCCTAACAATAGTTTCTTCTTTATCCTCACAATTGTAATGTCCATATTCTGTTTAAATCTGGATTTGGGTCAAATTGACCCTTGAGGCAAGGAGAAATATCTTTGTTGTTCCACTATGAGTCAATGCAGGCTACAAACAAGGACTCCCTGCCTTTGATGTCTGTGAAGTTACTAGTGAGGAATAAGTCTTAGAGGCTGAGGGGAGTTTTTGGAGCCAAGGGGCAAGACCTGGGAGAGATGAGGTTATTAAACTGTGCCCTCCATAGCCTACTCCAGGGACATGATGAGGCACTTCTAAGGGTAGGAGGATAAAAGAGGGAAAGGATACCTTTGCATTTTCCTGGGGGTGTCAGTCACATCATCACATCCTCTCCACTAGATTTCTGCTTAATTAAAACCATGATTAAAGATACACTTCTGTAATATAAAAAAAATTCAAGGTTTCAGTTAATGGAGAGCTAGTATATCAGATCAATACAGGATCCCTTGACAGTGCCCCCACTCTAAATCCTTAACCCCAGTGCTGTGGAATCGGCTATGAGAGCTTAAATGGAAGCTGGGTTCAAGTATGATTAGTTCAGTCCACACTGTGACAAGGAGATTTGGTAAGAAAAGGCAGTTCACAGAGACAAACATGACTGAATGAGGAACTGGGATCTCCCTTTTGAATTTGGTTGTGGACTCAGTAAATGCCCTTGAAAAAATATGCTCTTTCTTGCTTTCATTTATTCATTTGAAAAAACAATACACACATCTCCTAAAAAAGGGTGACACTCACAATTCCAGCACAAACTTTCTTCTGTCAGTGTGAAGCAGTACTTGGTTTGACATCTAAGACCTTACAGTGAGGTTTGAGCATGGGGCAGAAAAGGTTAAATGATTAATTTGCCAAATTCAATTGCTAGGAAGAGATGGGAAAATTCCAGGCAGTATAAATCATCTATGCATTTAGAAACTATTATCAGGAGCACTAGACAGTCCTGCATGATCGTCTATAAACCACAAGTGATGTCAAAGCTGCGAGTTGCCGTCTGCCAGATGCTCAAGCACAATAATAGATGTTAAAATTACTGCTGAAGTAGCATATTTGATTATGGAGGGACCAAGAGCAGTAAAGCCCTTGGAAGGCTTCCCTCTAAGTTTTACAAGAAATAAGATAAGCAGCATCTCCAACTGTAATCACAAAATATAATAAAAATGCTATGGGTGCTCACAGGGCTTGCAAATATATCTCCCTTGAGTGATTTTAAACCACTCCTTTCCTAATACACAGTGATGACAAAGTTACCCCCAAATTGAGGCATTGTCTGGCTGGTGACAGAGAAAACTCCTTATGGGGTCTTTTTAAACTGTGCTTTTAATAGTTGGGCTTATTTAATTGTCTCTGACCTGTGCCTTCAACTTCTTTATTTTTTCCCGTTGTTCTTGTACCTCAACTGTACAATATTTTTGTTCAGCATTTCCAGACTAATTCCTCATGCCATTTGATGTGGCTGCAAATTCTCCCTCATCCCTCACCACCCTTCCACCTCATTCTCATTGCCAGCACTTGCCATTTCCACCCCAGGTCATGCTGAAAGTATCTTTTCTCACTTGTGAAGTAAAAAGGTCAGACAGAGAAAACTTAGATAAAAATGAAAATCTACATGTGAGAAAATTCACTCCAATGTTGAAAAAATAGCAAACATATGTTTTCTAGGAGTTTGTTTTTTCTGGAACTTCCAATTTGCTACTTCATACTTTTTAATGTATTTTTAAAAACTATTATGAACCACTGAAGCATTATTTAGCACAGTACAAATTATCTCTGTAAGAAAGAATATCTGATAAAAAAAATAAAGAAAGACATATAGGAGATTAAGAAATTTTAAGAAAATGTCTGGAAAATCAAACCTAAAATACACAAAAGATATTTATTTAACAGAAACAATTGCAATTTCTACCAGTTTGAACGCATTTTGTCAACTTCCTTTTGCTTACACTGTTCTTCTGCACGTTTCCCATTTATTATCCTCGTAAAACACTGGATAAAAATTTAGTGAAACTTAGGTGGGGAAAACCTTGTGAGGTATGTCTAATTATTTGCTTATCAAACTATATGTTTGACTTCCAAGAATCTTTTATAGGGCTCAGAATTCTGGCAATCCAAAAATGACTTCAACTTTAAAAGTTAAATGTGGCATATGAATAAGCAACTCTGAAAAGAATGGATGGTCTTCACTGCTTGACTGAAATACTGAACAACCAAGAGTACTATGAGATGGAGCTCCACTTCCCTAAGTGCACTGGGATGAATGGAGCTTTTCAGCCTTCCGTTGTAATTTAATGGGAAATACTGCTATAGAAAAGATGCTCTGGTATAAAGTCAGTTGTGTTCTGAGTTTGAATTTTTAAAACTAGAGTTTGAATGATGCAATATTCATATGAAGCCTGGAACAATCTCACTTGGCTATGATTTGATACTGACAGTAACACTCCAGGATGGCCTATCCAGACATCTCAGCCTTGGGGGTCTCTATCATTAGCTGAAAATGTCCCTTTGCTGCAGTATTATCTTACTGTAGAAAGCCTCCTTTCAGTTCAAGCTATTCTGAATACACTTCTCAGGTATTTCACAACCCAATCTATGTTATCAGTACAGTATGTCACTAAGATGTTCTGTGTATCTTATCCTGAAGTTTATACCTTCACTTTTTTAAGAAAATCACCAGACACTCAGAGAAAATAGAGAAAGACTTCAACAATACAGGAAAAACAACAAAACACATAATATCAAAATAAATTCATCAGCACAACTAGGCATCATATTGCTATTATGTTAAAGAACTGACAGTTCAGTTCCTAGAAACTTCATTTTGTCAAAAGACAATTTTTTGTCCATTTCTGCCATGATTTGTTTATCTAATTAAAAACATAATGTGAAACTTGTTATTTTAGGGGAAAAAAATCTAAATTATGCACTTTAATTGGATTTTTTTTTAGTTCATGAATTAACTATTACTGGCCTACAGTAAAGGAGAAAGTCTTATTTTCTTAGTGAAAATTTGATCAGATTTTCTTTATCAACAGTATTAGTGAATGATAACAGCTAAGATGACCATCACGATCAAATATTCAAATACGTAAGCATTCAAAAAATAATTGTTCAGTTAAAGAAAATAGGAATATGAAATTAAATGTCCTAAATCTGGGTGATATTGAAAAAAAATATGGAAAATCTATATTTTGAAAAGTAGTGATTAAGAAGCATTATGAAGACAATAGACTACATACAATATATAGTTTAATGGTAGAAAAATTCTGCAATTACTTTCACAATTAGATCTAAGATCTAAAACTATATTATTCTCTAAGTGTCATAAGCATAGTTGACTGTCTATGGCATATTTATTTTAATAAGGTTCCATATTCACTTTTCATATCTATCTTGTTGTGAAATCATTTATGAATATAAATAAGTATTTTAGCATTTCAGAACATTTATTCAGGACATTTAAAATTATTATAAAAGGGAAAATATGCCTTGCTGATCTTTTTACCTTCTTGGACGGAAGTAAAAAGTTTTAAAATTCTAAACAGTTAAAAGACCGAATGAAATGCTTTATGCTGAGGACAGTTACATAAAGAATAAAGCTTTTCTTTTATTATTTCTGGCAATAGATAATTTTCCTTACTTTCATATTATGGAAGTACCAGGATATACACCAATAAAAGATTTCCAATAAATACTGACTGAACTAAATTTGTGGTGTACATCTGCCAGCACTGGTATGTTGGGGATGAAAGGGTGGAGAGAAAGTGAGTGTGAGATTTTCATTTTATTATTTTGAAGCAATGGTCCAACCAGTTATGATCTTTCCAGAGAAATCATGCCCTATGTTCAAGACTTCCTTTTCCTACTTACTTTTACATTGCTTTTCCTATTTCCATTTTTATCTGGGATAGCTCTATTCAAAAGAACATACTCCCAGCCCATGCCACTGAGCTCAAAGTGAAAGTAGACATGCAACTGCTTCTGGCTGCCTATGCTGGTATGCTCATGTTCTGATGGGATGTTGTCTTAAACTTGATGAATTTGAAAAGCATGTAAAGGAATGTGCTTTTCAAATAATTTGCAGGTTATATAAGATTTACTAACAGCTACATCTTTGCAACATGTTAAATGAAACTAATTACAGGGAAAATGGATTTTATCTTGGTTAAAGTAAACATCTCCAAATTATCAGCATTTCAAAACTTCAAAGTAATTTTGGTTTTTCTAATAATGAGTAGGCTATAAATAATCTTCTATAAAGTAGCAAACCCTGTTCACTATAAAATAGAGCATTATCTCATCAAAAGACCTATGCTGAAATAAGTTCCTATTCATTTCCAGGTGAACTGCTAAAAGTTTTTTAGAACTATTTAATTATTAATACTTGACTCAGCAAAACTGTAAAGACGTAAAAATTCAAACTCCCCGAAAAAGTGATCAACTAGAATCGTGTAAAAGATAAATTCTAAACCAGTTTTACAGCGTACTCAACTAGAAATTGTTATAATGGTCAATATGATTATCATTCTCAGATGAGAATGAGCTTATTTCATTAAAGACATTATTGCTAATGAAAATAATTAGCAGGTTTGTTAATTTTTGATTATTGCTTTGCAAACTACCAAAAGCAGTGGTTTAAAATAACACAAAGGTATTATAGCTCTAGACTGGAAGTCCAAAATAGTTCCATGGAGTTAAAGTCATGATGTTCATAAGGTTGTGCTTTTTCTGGAGGCTCTATAACAGGAGAATCTGTTACTTGACTTTCCAGTTTTTAAAGGTTTGTGCCCACTTTTCATCTTCAAAGCCACCAATCATATCTCTCTCTATGTTGCTCTCATCATCATTTCTCCTCTGTTTCTGATTCTTCTATTTTCACTTATAAGGCCCTTTGAGACTACAATGGATCTACTGGTAACCAGGGTATCTACCCGTCTCAAGATTCTTAGCTTCCATCTACAAAATCCATTTTCTTGTGTATGGTAACATCCACAGACTCCTGGAATTAGAAGGGACTGTTTTATTTCTAGCATACAAGATATCAAAATGTGGAAAGTGAAAGATTGGTCATCTTATTCTTTGCTTTTGTTATGGGAAGGAAGGGAGAGAGGGAGGGAGGGAGGGAGGGAGGGAGGGAATGAAGGGAGGAAGGAAGGAAGGAAGGAAGGAAGGAAGGAAGGAAGGAAGGAAGGAAGGAAGGAAGGA
>PVHY01001930.1:0-132662 GCA_004024945.1 Uropsilus gracilis | reverse complement strand
GAATCATTATTTTTAATATGTTAAAATGCATATTTTATCCTATATGTATTGGAAACCAGTGGAGAATATTTAGGACAGGGGTGCTACTTAAAAAAAATGACTCTACTAATAGAATTCAGGCAAAGAAAAGCCAGCCTTTATGCTGACTTGGCGAAGAACAATATCATTCACCAAAATGTGTCATAAAGGTAATTGAGGAAACTTGAAGGGAAGATTTACTTGAGTTTGGACTCTAAGAAGTTTGAATGGAGTATTGATGAGGTGTGAATTTATTGTGTTTAAGAAAAATCTATGGGAGCAATCTTCACACGCTCCTTATTGTAAAGGTCTGAATATAAAGTTTAAAAAATATGCTTTAGATTTTAGGAAATAGCTCTTAAACTCGAGTATCTTGGCAAGTATTAGGAAACACTGTCCAGGTACTGTGCAAAATGCAAGAGATACAGTGAACAAAATATACATGGACCCTGAGCTACTGAAGTTTTAAGGTCTAATAGAGGAGTAATTAGTAAATAAACTTAGAGACGATTATCTAGTGGGGATTGTGAATGAAGAAGGAGGACAAGGTACTAGGGGTTATATGATTAGAGTTGGACAGTCCCTTGGTTAATTTATTTGAAGCTTCTAAATTACTTGGAAGAGTATATGGTCATAAAATTACTGTACAAAATCTGGATTTTGTTAGACTTATACATATATATTATTATTATTATTATATTAGTAAAGAACCATGGAAATAAGTAGAATTTTTATCTTATGATTACAGGCTAATACCCCTGAACTCAAGAAATCAGTGTCACTACTTTCTTTAAGTACTCCAAACAGCAACCGCAAAAAACGTCGTTTAAAAGAGACACTTGCTCAGCTTTCAAGAGAGACGGATTTGTCACCTTTTCCTCCTCGTAAACGCCCATCAGCTGAACATTCCCTTTCTATAGGGTCCCTCCTAGATATCTCTAACACAACAGAGTCCAGCATTAACTATGGAGGTAATTCACTCTAAGATTTGATGGAGTTGAATGATTATTAGAATATAGATAAAAATCCTAGGGTGATATGAAAGATTTAGTCTATAATTAACATTGTAGACATTCAAAGAGAGATTACACATTAAAATGTTTTCATTTAATGTTTGCTTGCCATAAAATCCATTTTGTGTATTTTAAAGGTTGGTTTTATTACCCTCATTTTATAGATGCATAAAACTGAGGCTGGAGAAGTAACATGCCTAGAACCAAATAGCTATAAAGCTAGAAATTTCTATTGCTTCCTAATATTAAGCTAAACAATATCACAGATGTCACATGAAAATAAATATAATGAGGTCAGATAAGGGTAATTTGAACGAGGAAGGTCCTGCAGTTAACTCTTCTTTCTTGATCATTGATTTTCTTCTGTTTACATGCAGCTGTTTTATTTTCTAGATGTAAGAAACAATCAGAAATTCCTCCTGATGCTATGACACTCAACCGATTTGCCCATTTCTTTACCCTTTGATGCATACATATCCTTGGTTTTTAATGTCTTTTCATTAAAAAGTTGAATTGAACTTTATCCCCTACTACATGAGATTGTTTGGGAGAGTGATCATTTTTAAATAATCAGCAGCATTCAACACATGAACAGCAGCTAGACACATTTTTTTTCTCCTCTTTGTACATTATCTCTCATTCTCATCCTAACTTTTTTTCTGACTTTAAATATTGAGTATTATTTCTGAGTTATTTCATCTGTTTTCTCTAAGTGATGTCATTTAATTCTTAAACTTTTAAAAATCATCTGTATGCTGATAACTTATGAATTTATGAGTACTTTCTTGACACTTCCTTTTTTTTTTTGTCTAACATCTTACACTTTAATTAGAGCTCTTGATTTTTTTTGTACCTGAATTCTGTTCCTTTGCCAACTTTTCCTGATTTCTCAGTCTTTTCTGTAAAAGCGATTATAGAAAATTGCAGTGGCCTCCTAAATGGTCTCTACTTCCATTTTTGCCTTTTTCTGTAGGACAGTTAGAGATATCTCTAAAATACATAGTAGACTAGGGCATGCTAGTCCTTTGCTTAAAGTCATTCAAGTGAATTTGAGAATATAAGAGAAACAAGAAAACAGAAAATAGTATATAAATTAAGTTTTAATGACCTACGGAGCATAAGTGAGTTTTCTTATATGTGGAGGAATAATGGTTAAATTAGAAAGAGTAATTGGAACTTTAGGTCTTAGCTTTAAAACCAGACTGTATGTCTGAATATAGTATTATATAGTGTTGTCATTAACAAGGAACTTTAGAAATTCTTGAGCAGCAGAGTAATTGATTTGGTAATTTGTAGTGGATTATTCTGAACATTGATTGGAAAGAAGGTACTTTGGAGATAGACCATAAAGTGGATTTGGTTATAAGGTAGTATGACTCTGAGCCAGATTTGATAATGGGATTAAAAGAGGGAGTAAGAAGTACCAGGAATATATTGTTAGAGTGGAGTCATAGGAAGGGACTAATGGTGAAGTATTAAATAGAAGGTATGTTTACCTTGGCAAAAATAGAAGGTTTTATTTTAAAGGAAGGTAATACAGTTTTAGAGAAAATCCAGATTTAGTTAAGGCAGACATATTCAATGACATTTGGAAAAGTTGGACCATGTATGGTTAGAGATTATGATTAGATATGTAGATCTATTGTTTCTATAATGATGAGGATGTTTATTGATTCTATGAGGAGGGTTGCCATGTGATGGTAAGAACTGATCATAATGGACTGAATCTTCAATATACTATTTAGGGACAGGAAAAGAAAATGAGTTAAAAAGAATGAACATGACAACTAATATAATTAGGAGCTGTATTTAATAAACTCCCTAGTCTATAGTAGACAATAATTATATCTGTTTTGTGTCAGCTTTTCCTGCTGATGTATCCTGTATTTGTGAGAGTAGTTTGATGTGACAAGTGGAAAATTATTTCTTTTTTTCAAATTACTTAGTATTTTTTTCTTGCATTGTTGTAGTTATCATTGTCCTTCCATCCCCATCTCAACTGTGAACCCTCACCATACTCCTTTATGTTTCTCCCTATTTTAAAGTCTCTTATCTGAAAAGTTTTCAAAACTCCGTAAATCAGAACTGTATTCCTAATGTTTAAATTTATCACTGAGTAAAGTTGATAGTAAAGCTGGGATCTTCTTTTTTCATTCAATCTATTGTATGTCATACATTCTTTTTGTATTCAAAAATTTACTATTTGGTGAGTGTGTATAATATTGAAGTAGTCCGTAATAAGAAATGTATCTTAAGCCTTATTGATTTTCATTTTTTCCTGTTTTTTTTTTTTTTGAAATACTAGTGTATTTTTTCACTTTGAATTGAACTGGATGCTTTATGTTAAGATAATTTGAACTGCAAAGATTTGTAGTTTTTTTTTTTTTTTGAGGGAAACTTTATAAATACACATGTACATAAATGAAAAGTTTTCCATTGTAGTTTTGTGATCGTAACCCTTTTCTCCTCTTTCACTTTGACTATTTTTATATGTTGCTTTCCATTTTAAACTTTTTATTTAAAAATAATTTTAGATTATAGAGAATGCCAAAAATGGCACCATGATTCCATAGTCCAATTTTGTGAGTGGAAGTATCCTGCTATCTTTGCTATCGCATTTATTCATTCACTCTTTCATTTATTTACTCTTTTTCTATATAAAAAAACTACATGTGTAGTTTAATACCTGTGTTGTTTCAAAGGAATTTCAAGACATGATGGGCCTTTGACTCTAAATACCTAAATGTGTATTTTCCAAAATGTTGGGATATTTCTTGCATAATTGTGCAAATGTAATAAGGAAATTAACAATACTATGTGTACTTTATATACTTTGTAATTTTGTCACTTTGAAATTTTGCTAGTTAACCAACCCATCATGTCCTAATACTCTTTTAGCAAAAGGTAAAAATTTCTTTTCCTTTTAGTCTAGGATCCGATCCAGGATCATGTATTTTATGTTACCCTTCTCACTTTCTTCTAATCTGGTTATGTTGTGTTCTTGCTAGCCTTTTCTAGACTGGAACACTTTTCCTTTCTAATGATTTTGACATTTTTGAAGAGTACAGATTAATTAGTAGACAATATGTCAATTTGGAATCATTGATTTTTGACTTAGTTTTTCTATTTTATCCTTTGAAGAAATTTGACTATTATTTTTTCTATTTTATCCATTTAATGAAAATCTATCTGATGGTATATTTGTAATATATCTTGTCCCCTTTTAGAGCTATAAAATGTTTGTTACATATCTCTGGCATCCTTTTTATATCTTTTCTCTATTTTACCTTTTAGAAACACCAAAGTCTTGTTCTAAGTCTTCTAAAAATTCCACTCCGGTTCCTTCCAAGCAGTCAGCGAGGTGGCAAGTTGCAAAAGAACTCTATCAGACTGAAAGTAATTATGTAAATATATTGGCCACAATTATTCAGGTGAGAGTTTGCTGCAAAGTGATTTCTGTTCCAGTGTTCCTAAGTAAAAGATCTAAGAAATGTTACTTTTTACAAGAAAATTATATAAGCACAGAATTTGTGGAGTGGTTTTGTGTGTGTATATTATGGACACAGCGCTCCTATCACCAAAGAACCAATAACTCCTCCACAGTCCACTGTACCCCCTAAGTGGAGATTTGAACTTGGGCATTAAAAATAAAAATGTAATGAAAGCATCTATTAATTCCATAATGGTAATAGTACTTTAGTTTTTGCTGAGACATTAATATTTTTAGATTTTAAAGCAAAGGCTGCTCAAAGGATGGTCTTAATGAGGATTATGTTAATTTACATTAAATAGTTATGATACTACTATTTTTATATTTGGAAGTGGTAAATAATTTTCTGAAGGTGTATGTTCTAGAGTCATTATTTTATATTTTTAGTACTATATGTGACAAAGCAATAACAGTGAAGAATAACAATGGGTATCAGGAATTTTTTTTCAGTAATCTCTGTAAATTTTAAGTATACAGTGGTTAGAAAACTAAGTAAGTTAGATAAACTTGACTCATTTCTTATACATGTTAAAATGTACTGTAAAGTTATTTCTGAAGAAAATTCCAATGAATTTTTGTAGGTTGAAGAAGCTGAATTCAGGGGTCTGAAAGATAGTAATTGGGCATTATTCTGATATCTGTTGAAAGAAGGAATTCATTTGTTTATGGAGATACTCAGGGAAGTAAAGTTATTGCCAAGCTTTTTTCTTTCTTTTTTTTTGATTAAAAAATAAGGAGTTTTTAATTTAGATTTAGTTTTTGATTGATCTTTATTTTAGTTATTAATGCAGTTCATTAGGATACCTTTTAATTACCTTTGGTTGCTTGTTCCACTGATGAAGTGCATAGGTAAGAAATGAAAGATTTCTTTTTGGTAGTCATGGACAGATTGTTCTTCCAAGTTAATTTTTGTAGTAGTAGTCATCAAGACTTTATGAGGCTATTTGCTATATTTAGCTTTACTTGTTTAAAATCAGCTTTCCTCTTTTTCTTCAAGAGAAATCATCATAGATGGTCTTATATCAAAGAATTCATCCAAAATATAGTTGAGGAGCAGGAAATCCTTTTGGCATATACTGTTTATGCTACTTTGGTACCATTTTCTATCTAGAAATGTAAATCTTTTCAGGTCATGGTAAAGGCACTAAAGTCTCAGAATTTAGTTTGCATGTCATTTAACTTCACTAAAACTCCTTTTAAAAAAGCGCTTACAATTATTAATTTGTAGACAAAGTTTCATATCATTTTGCTTAGTATAAACTCAAGGTTTTATTTAATTAAAAGATTGTGGTCTAAATCCCCAACTGTTCTGATATATACTTTTGCTTTTGAAATTTTTGAAATTGAAATAACTTTTCTGAGCTCCCAAATTAAGTGACTATCCAGAAACTTTTTTATTCTATACAATACTTGCTTTTTAATGGAAAATGGTGTGCCAAATGCTAAGGAGGATTTCTCTTATAAAGGGTTTTAGATTGGAAGATGAGATAAAACAGATACCTTAATTATAATACTAAATGAAATGCTCTGAGCATCATGAGGGAAATATAGGTATTTGGAACTTTGTGAGGTGAGAGTTTTACTATTTTTCCAGTTTAAGAATTTTTGATGGTTTGAACATTAGATAAAACATAATAAAGAAAAAAATGAAGTACGGGTGTAGTTGTTATGTGCAAAGAATGTGAGTGGGAAGTGTATTTGAAAATAGTACAGATAATTGAAGATCATTTAAAGTATTATAAGTAGTCGAGAGGAGATTAAAGTTAAGTTTAGGGTGGATTAAGAGGATCAGTGTACCATGCAGATTTGGATACAGAGATATTTAACATGGTCTATACCATATCAGTGAACGCCTTGTAAAATAAACTTTGTCATTACAGAATTTTTGTTGGGAAGGAGAAGATGATGTTATCTGACTTGCTTTTAAGAAACAATTTCACTTTTGAAGGCTGAATTAAAGGGGAAATTGTGGGAGCAAGGAGACCAATTTAGACTTTGTTTCAGCAGTCTTGGTTAGAGATTTGAGTACCTGCACTTTTTAGAATAGTGTCAGTTGAAAATAAAGAGAATGGATTTGTGAAATGTTGGAAAAGTAGAATCAATGGTTTTTGTCCTAATTTTATCTAGGAGATTAAAGCAAACTCTGTAGAACTATTTTAAGAAAGATCAAAATGTCTTAACACTAAAAGGTTTTAGTGAACTTTGATGTTTTTTTAATTGTCTGAATATTTTTGTTCAAGAATTTTGACTAAGGGATGTTTATAAATGCCCACAAATACCTTTATATTTCTATTTGTATTTTTCTCCAATCCCATTCCTTTTCTTCCCCTCAAAGATAATCATCTGGAATTTTGTAGTTATTTTCCTTAGTGAACATGTAAGAAAGCAAACTATATAAAATATAAAGCATTTTTATATATTTTTAGTGATTTGCTTGTATTTGCTATACATGTCCTTAAGGCTAACACATGTCATTTGTAGTTCATTTTCCTGTATAAATTTACTGGTCTATTTAACTTACTTTTGGTGGACAAGGGAGATAACTTTGTTTCAGTGCTTGCTTTTTTTAACTGTTAGTAGTGCTGTAAAGGATGAAAACCTGGATTTTCTGAGTTATAGATTATATACATTTTTAACTTCATTGGAATTTGGTAGTAAGTTTTGTACTGGTCTTTTGAACCCTTTGTGACTTTTATAAGTGAGGCTTGACTTTCATTTAGTTTTGGCGAATGTCCTTGGGAAAATTTGATTTCAATACCCAGTTCCATACTTTTATTTAGATTTTGGCTTCTGAAGGTAACTCACTTTCTTAGCTTTTTGATATGTTTAGAAATGAATTTTTCTTTAATATTTTTAGCTAATTTTAGCAGGTGTATTCATACTTGGAGAAATGAAAGTCTTGAATGTGTGTGTTTACTTTTAAACTTTACACTTTTTAAATATTTTGTTTAGGGCTGTGATTCATTTTGTGTTAATTTTTGTATAAATGTTACATTTAGTGTTAGATGCACTTTTTTGTCTGCAAATGGTATTCTAGTACCGCTAGCCAAAAGACTGTCCTGTCCTTTCTCCATTGAATTCTTTTATATCTTGATCAAAAATTACTTAGCCATCTTTGAATGTATTTGTGTTAGGTTTTATTTGATTGACATTGCATGTTTCTTCTTTCATCAGTACCACACAGCTTTAAATACTGCAGTTCCATTGTAAGAAGTTTCTTGCATTTCCATATAAATTTTTGGCATTAGGTTTTCTTTGTGAAACATCCTGAGACTATTATTGACAATGTGTTAATAAGTACATAGATCAGTTTAAGGGAGAATTGACTTTACTTTGTTAGGAATTCATGATCGCATATCTTCATTTATTTAAAACTACTTTGATTTCTTTTGTTAGAATTTTTTAGTGTTCAATATCATGCTCATGTTTTTTTCTGTTTGTAAATATTGTTATAGTGTAAATGATACTATAGTTTTCAATCCAGCTTTCCATTTGTCCATTCCTGGTATATAGAAATTTAGTGTGTGTGCCTATGTGTGCAGGTATGTAAGTGTGTATTTGTGTACTGGCTTTGTGTCCTATGTTTGATAAACTTTGTAGTTGGAGTGATTTTTTTTCCTTTTGCTTTTTATTTTAGATTGATAAAAATGACAACATAGATACAGATAGGTCTTCTAATATGAAACCAAATCTCTTTCCCTAGACCAAGTTTCTTTGCAGCCAGTTCAAAAACATTTAGTACTTTCATTAAATGTCTGGAAATAACTATTATTTTCTTCTTTATTAATTTCAGTGAAGTAGAAATTGCTCTTACACTAACTTAGATTTTATTCATTTGAAAAAACAGATTGTACCAACATAAATTAAAATGATAACTTTTATTGAGTATATGTATACATATACACAAATGTATCAATAAATAAAATATAGTAGAATTGAAAATGTAGCGTGAAAACTTCTAAATTTGGGAGGTTTAACTGACTTTTTTCTTTCCATCAATATCTCATCTTCATTCTTGTCTGTATCTTAGGGTTTTTTAGTCTCTTTTCCTTTTCCCACAGTTTACCTAAATTACTTTCACTTTTTTCTAGTTATTTCAAGTTCCATTGGAAGAGGAAGGACAACGTGGTGGGCCTATTCTTGCACCAGAAGAGATTAAGACCATTTTTGGAAGTATCCCGGATATCTATGATGTACACACTAAGATAAAGGTAAATATGTAGATGATAGGTTGGTAGTAATTCTTTTGGATTGTGTATGTTGCAATTTTTTACTACTTCTAATTAGTTATATGTTTTATTTTAAAAGCTGAAACCGCTTAGTCCCTCAGTGCTTTGTTAATGATTGTCTATTTTTATTTGATTAATTAATTAAATTAATTACTAGAATTTAATTAATTAATTAAATTTATTAATACAGGTCTTATGAAACTTTCCTATGGAGATATGTGATGGCTAGTACTATTTTCTTACTGATGTTCCTCCAAGGGTATAGGTTTTTGTATTGCTTTGTTTTGTTTGAAAAACTGATTTTGAAGGAGCTTAGAGGTTATTTTATTCCTCTCTCTAGAATCAGATAAATGCTAAAAGAAGGCTGTGCTGTCTTCTTAATGATTTTGTTTTGATGAAGGATCAGTGATTTCCAGGAATCAATTTGTAGTAGTAAAATAACTTGGGGCAGGTTTAGCTTCACTTCCTCTTTTTCCCCTATATAGCGCTTAGCAAAATTGATCTTGTTTTCAGAGCAATCCATATTAATGTTTATTTCATATTCCTTTAAAGAGCTGACTTTTTTCCAAATAGACCATTAAACTACTTAATGCTACACATAAAAAAATACAGATTCTATAAATTTACAAAAAACATTTCTTAAATGCTTATATTTTGTCAAAATCCTTGGTTGTATTGTATTTCATTTATTTCTCATCTAATGCAATTTTTGAAGAAACCTTTATTTATTTTTTTCAATGCTTTTAAAAGCTACAGAATTTCAGGCTAGTTTAACCTTATTTCCAGTTAAGAGTTTTGAACATCTGAAAAGAAAAATATTATTGAAATATCTTTTGTAAGTTTCCCTGTGAGACATAATAGTAAGTGAAGATAAGTTTTGATTTTGGTGTTGATTTATTAATTTGTGGATCACTTTGAATTTTTATGTCTTTTAGCTAATAGGTATGCGAGTTCCTTTCTAATAGAAAATGTTATACTGAGAATCATAATATCAGGTCAAGCCTTTTCTCTAATTCATTGGAAAATTGAACATGATTGTCACCCTTCAATTTTTTCATATATAACTAATCTTTAAGTTTCTGTAAAGTTAGATTACCAGTATTTCAATTACTAGTTGTTTTTTAACTGGTTTCAGGTTTGCCACACTTTAAAATAGTTCTTTTCTATCATGAAATCACATGTGATGTCAAACATTTTAAAATTAAGAAAAAAGAGGAAAAGAGTAGAAATGCCTGTGATCTCATCACCCAAATACTCCTCACATTTTGTTGTATTGTCTATATCTTTCGTTTTCTTTTAAATGTAGTTAGCGATCTATCAAGTATGGACATGCATATTGAACATTACCAAAAAGTTGTTATTATAGATGTAAAATAGCTAATAGCTAAACAGAAAGCAAATGATTTTTCAAAATTAGCTATCTAATAAGCCATGAGCTAGGATTTTCGTCCTTGTTTGTCTAACTTAAAAGTTTGTTCACTCTTGCTATCTTTGTTCTTTTCTTTTGAATATAGTTGACATATAACATTGTACTAGTTTTAAGGATGTAGTGGTAATTGTTTGAAATAGGAATATATTACAAAATAGTTATCACTATAAATTTGGTTAACTTCTGTCATCAAACACATAGTTACACATTTTTTTTTTCCATGTGAGGAGAACGTTTAAGATCTGTTCTCTTGGCAACTTTCAAATCTACCATACAGTGCAATTAATTGTGGTCACAATGCTGTACATTACACCCCGTGTCTTAATTTAAACTGGTAGTTTGTGCCTTTTGACTTCTATCTCTAACCTCCTGTATTCCTGTTCTTCTTTGACAACTAAGTTTGTTCTCTGTATCTGAGATTTGTTGGATTTAAGTGAGATCACATGACATTTGTCTTTCTATGTCTCACTTCTATAACATTTATACCCTCTAGGTTCACTAATGTTGGCACAAATAATGTGCTGCATTAACAGCATTTCAGTCTTGACACTCACCACATAAACAGTGGTGGTATATGTGTAACCTAGGTGTACAGTGGGCTATACCATTTAAATTGTGCAGTTATACTTTGGGATATTCACAAAACTTTCCTAACAATGCATTTATCAGAACTTCCCCATCATTCAGTGTCACATGACTGTATACCATGCATGACAATTCAGTTTATTTCCAGTTTTTGGCATTTATGAGTGATGCTGCTATTTATGTACAAATCTTTGGGCAAGTTTTCATGTCTTGTCAGTAGATACTAAATAAAATAGTGGATCATATTGGTAGTCTTATTAAAAGTTTTGAGAAACAAACAACCAGAACTTTACCTCATTTTGCATATTTTATAGTAATATATGAAGGTTCATATTTCTCCAGTTTTCTTTCAGTACCCTCTTTTTAGTTGTCATTTTATGATAGGAAGCCATATCTCATTGTGGATTTGATCTGGTGATTAGTGATGCTACACATCTTTCACATGCTTACTAAGTGATATGTATCATTGTGGTTTTGATTTTTATTTCCCTAGTGATAAGGGATGCTGACCTTCTTTTCATGTGACAAATATATTTTAAGATAGTGATTGAAGAATTTTATACACCTGGATTAGCAGACAGGTGAATAGACCAAGTCTACTCAGTTTTAGGATTTGGGCAAAGTTTTGCTTATGTTAGTAAAGAATATTTTATTATAGTACACAGCCACATTTAGTAGTTAATATAAGGACAGAGTTAGTACTTGTGACAGAAACCATATTGTCTAAAACTTTAAAATACTTGCCATTTGGTCCTAGTTTGCTGGCCTCTGTTACACAGTTTCTAGTTAATGCTATTAAATAAGATGCTGTAACAGCTGTACTGAAACTAGTTTTCTATAATTGATAATACCAGATAAGCGACATAGTTAACAAAGATGTTTATCATATATTGAAAAGTTACACTTAGTCTTTAGTAACTTGGCACACTATATTTTCTTAATCATTTTTGGATTTTTTTTTTCATAGTGAAAAAGCTAATTCCTTATAGGGGCGAAAATGTGTTACTGTTTTATATATCAAATTAAGACACTTTTGATGTTTCTGTGAAATGAATGTTATGAAAAATATTAAAAGATGTTCAGGAGACTGTCAACTTAATTCTAAGTATTTTGATTTATACTCTTTCAGGATGATCTTGAAGACCTTATTGTTAATTGGGATGAGAGCAAAAGCATTGGTGACATCTTTCTTAAATATGTAAGTAAGTTTTCAGTATTTCATTTGCGACTGGCATGGAATGACTTACATCTAAATAAGAGAGGTTAACACTTTGACATTGTTGTATTTGTAAAATACATTGGCAATATTCTTAATGTAACTAGCTTTTTATATACAACGTGATCCTTTATTGATAAGCTCAGAACACATATTGTAAGGAGCTCTGATTATTTACTAAATATCAGTTATTTGCTCTTCAAAAATGGCTCTTCAAAAAATAATTTACATTATTTATCAAATAATGTAAATTCAAAGTGTGTGAATAAGATTTATAATCTTATTTACTTACTGGGACATTTACTTTGTTTTCGGTGACCTTTAGCTCTTAAATTTTTTGTGGGGGTGGGCTTAGAATTCCAAATACATGAGTTATTGTTAGTCTACCTTATTAGCCAAGCCTTTTTGTTCACATTTTTGGGGAATATGGATTTTTGAGTAGTAGTTTGAATTCTATAATAAATAATAACATGTTCTTGAACCCCACATAAATCAACTCTTCTAATTTCTATATTGTGAACTTACAGTATTTCAAAATTTTGTCTTGTTTGTATCAATACATAAACTTGTAATATATTTCTTAAATTTTTGCTTTTTAGGTTTAGACCGTTTACTTGCTATTGATTCTGTTTAGCAGTTAACTCTAATGAGAATTTTATTTTAAAAGTTTCTGTATTTAACTTGAGGAGAAGCTTACTTGAAACTTTTCTTTGCGTCCAGAGTCAGATTGTGACTGATTATTTAACTTTAAAATTTCGTTATCTAAATGTGGCATGCATAACAAATTAGATTTTTTTCTTATTTCTTCTAGTCAAGAGATTTGGTAAAAACCTACCCTCCGTTTGTAAACTTCTTTGAAATGAGCAAGGAAACAATTATTAAATGTGAGAAACAGAAACCAAGATTTCATGCTTTTCTGAAGGTAGTATCTTTTCTTTTAAATGAAAATTTACAAATAGTGTTTGCAGGAGTTCATTAAAATTTCAAAGAGAAACTGTACTGTTAGTAAAAAAAAAAAAATGTATCCCTAAGAACACTTTAGTGCAGTGTTAATTTTAGTTGTTTTGGTGGCAGTGATGTGTAGCTTCAGAAAATTTGATGACACAGTAAGTTGCAGGATTGAAAAGATGTATGTGGTAATTATTAATTTTTTAAAAATTATACATGCTTTAGTTCTCAAACATAAAAAATTTGTAGTGAAATACTGTATTAATGATTTCTCCTTCAACTAGTTTTTTTTATCTAATGCTATGAAACTTAAGAGAAACCTAAGGTGGGATATTTATGGATTGTACAGAGATGCTCATTATTTAAGATGTTAGCCCTTGGCTTACTAGGAGGTCACTTCAGGCTTTGGAAGATTATTTGACTATGGTTATCTGCCAGAGAACTGCCACCACCACACTTATCCTATTTGTTCTTATTGGACACTAATTATAGGGTGTAATCCAATAAATGTAGGCTGTCTGATCTTTGCACAAAATGTTTTTTTCTTAATTGTTGAATAAATTTATCCCTTTCAGATAAACCAAGCTAAACCAGAATGTGGACGACAGAGCCTTGTTGAGCTTCTCATTCGACCTGTACAGAGGTTGCCCAGTGTTGTTTTACTTTTAAATGGTACTTATCTCATTTGTTTTTAGGCTTTTGGCTGTATTTGTGGAATTGTTTTGCTCTGAAAAAGTTGAAATTCTTGTAATTTTCATGTTTCAACGTTAAAATTTTTTATAT
Source organism: Uropsilus gracilis (assembly GCA_004024945.1). Lineage (NCBI taxonomy): Eukaryota > Metazoa > Chordata > Mammalia > Eulipotyphla > Talpidae > Uropsilus > Uropsilus gracilis. The sequence continues at coordinate 118,951 of PVHY01001930.1, read as the reverse complement.
TTTATTATCTTTATGGATAATCATAATCACTTGCAAAAATTCAGTCTGGTCTAAAGTGATTTATTCATATATCAATTATATTTCTAGTATTATGCTTTTGTCTCTGGATTGAATCTTCCTAAATTTTGCTGTATGTTACTAATTCAGAATCAGTTTACATCTGTGTAAACATATAATTCACTTGCAAAATTACAAGATAAAATGTGAATTATTTGTCAAAATTTTTAGTCTTTGTCTGAATTTTAGTAAAATTCTTCATACTTGGACTTATGTTATTTTTTACCCCTTTATATTGTACAGAAAACTATTGCAGCATGCATAACATTTATTCTAGAACTTACACTATAGATACTAATGGAAGAAAGTTTCACAGCAGAATATTAGTTTTTAATAAACTGAAGTGAAAGTAATGTGTGTATATATATATATATATCCCTCTACATTTAGCTGACTAAAGTGAATATTTTTAGGACAATGTCAGGTTTTATATTGTTAGTTTTTATACTTTGAAGTTAAGTATGGAAATGAAAAATTAAATAGGAATAACTCAGTAGTAATAAAACATTTTTATCCTGTACCTTGAACTGTAACTACTATAGTATAGTTTGCAAACAAGGAGGCTAATTTCATGACATTTTCTTTAAAGTATTTTGGTTAATGTATGAGTTGCAGAGCTAAGTTTAAAATTTGATTATTTATTCTCCTTAAGGTTATCTAATGGAATTTAGAGTTACTAGCTTATAAAGTAATTTCTCCAATCTTTAAGGTACTGTAATTTGTATATTATGCAGGGGGTATATAATATTAACTAAGAAACCTTTCAACTTTATAGAGTAATAAGGGTTCCCCCTTATTTCCTCTCTTTGTTACTGTCCCATTAAGTGCATGTAGAAATCCATCAAATATTGTTATGACTAAAATGAATTTCATATCAACGATTTGTTCTTGCTATTGAAAATGTTAGGTGGATATTGGCATGAGGGAGCCAGTTTGTGGAACAGGGCATACAGAACTTTATAAGCTATCTGTGTAAGAGTCAGAGTGTAAGCATCTCATGAACATCTACACTAAACAAAACCGGTCCTTAAGGACACTGAATGTACTCTCTGTTGGAGCCTAAGGCCTCAACATACATGATTTCTCGACTTATTGAGGATAATGTATTTTTATCCAACATACGTAAAATGTGAGGAATCTAGAGGTTTCCATACTTTATTGGAAGAAAATTGAAACAATTGTGTAAGAAAAATCTATGTTATATATATGCATATATATTTATATGTTCTGAAATTATATGTTTTTTTAAAATTTAATCATAAAAAGTGATGTGGAAACATTAACAAATGTGTCGAGAGTTCTTAAGGGAACGGTGATTAAATTAATTTTTTAAAGTACTGGTTAGATGCCATCTTTGAAATTAATTTGCGTGTTTCTGACAAAGTGGACAACATTTTATTTTTAAGTCTAAGATGGCAAACTATTGAATTCCTTGTCATGGAAAAACATTTTATTATTACAGATCTTAAGAAGCATACAGCTGAAGAAAATCCTGACAAGAGTACTCTAGAAAAAGCTATTGAATCACTAAAGGAGGTCATGACGTAAGCATGTTATTTGAGTTTTTATTATTCCTAGGATTTAAAATGGAATTGATAGCCATACATGGAAAGAAAAATATCAGAAAATTTTTGTAAAATAAGAGTTAAATTATTTTTCTAATAGTGTAATTAGACATTGAGGGAAATATTTTAAGACTACATTAGTCAAAGACATCTGCTGACATTAAACTGTTATGTAGAGATTAAAATGGGTTACAAATCTGAATATATTATAGATATACTAGTAGATATTTAGAGCCATTTTCCCCCCACCCCCATTTCTGTAAGCTACTCAAATGTAACTTGGGAATTTGACCATAGTAAAATAAAAAGTTTTATAATATTTATTTCTTACTCTGAATTTTAAGAAATTAAACTTAATAAGGTTAGTTGGAAATGTATTAAATTTATACATTCCGTGATGTAGGGAGCTAGTGTGTTAAATTTAGGCTATTTACTATCCATCTAAACTAAGACATAGGTGTTAAATTTAGGCTATTTACTATCCATCTAAACTAAGACATAGCTCTGATCAGAAATGACCTTTTCTGACATGATCAGAATTGAAAACTGAATAGCTATTTCTTGGCTTGGCTATCTCTTCACTTCTTCAGACTATAGATACTAACATTAAATAGACTTAATTAAGTGATTTCTGAAATTCCATAGGTGCTTCTTTTATATAGACTTGAGCAGAGACTCTCTTAGAAATTCTTAGATTGTAGTGATTAAAGGCCCAGCACTAAACTAATGGCTTAAGTCACTAAATCCCAGTTTTTATTGGTTGCTGGGAAGGATTGTGGATATTTTGCTATTTTGATCATATCTTGAATGATTGTCATGCAGCTTTCATTCTTTCTTTTACTTTTTTATTTGGAACCAAGACAATAGTTTTTTCTCAGCACTTCATATTTTAGCATATCATGACACTGTTTACTTTGATCAGTAAACAATCAGTGTTAAAAAGAGAAAGGCTGAAGAAGGTATTACTTGTCCTATTTACCTATTTAGTATTCAATGTGTAGAATACCACTGTTGATTTGATGTTTGTTACTTAGTTACTAATGTTTTGGTAAACAAAGTTTATATAGTAATTTTAAGTAGGGAATAGATTAGTCATTTGACCTGTTGGCTCTGTTAGAATAGCTGTAGAACTCTGGTGCTAAAGGGATATTGAGTTAAATTAGTAAGATAATTGGTAAGATAAATGTCTTTTTTCCCCTAACATTATTTAATATTTCTGAAAATTTATGAATCTTTCTAATATGCCTTGCACTTAGATGCTCAACAAATGTTGAGTTATGAAGCTGCTATTTTAATGTTGAGTTATAGTTCTGATTTGTAAACCTTACATAGTTTCACGAGTTTTAAATTACTGAGATTCTTAAACTTTTAGCCTAGAGATTAAATGTGTATTTTGGTAAATTGAAACTACTGTAGTCTGTCAGGTAAAGGAGATAATATGAAAGCACCAACTAACTAGCCCTCCTGTTTAAGCAAACCAAGACACCTAAATTTAGAGTTCTGCATTAGTTACACATGCTGAACTTATAAGTGTTCATTTGTCATAGACAAATGCAGTAATAAACTGTGTGCTTGAGACTGTGTTTACACATTTAAATACAGTGTGACTCATTTTTACATACACATGCTTCCATAAAACCATCACTCAAGGAATATTTCTTTCACCTTCAAAAGTTTACTTTTGCCCCTTGGTAATTTTTTTTTGTCCTTTCTTTTTTGTCCCTCTCTCACCCATCCCAAGGCAGAAATCACTATACTTTGCATAGTCTTGCATTTTATCTAAATGGCATCAGTATTGTGTTTTTATGCTGAATAATTATTTTGTCCTTATTATTACTTATTCCCTTTTGTTGTTTTCATTTGTTTTGGTTATACCACCATTCATGTGTTGATGGACATTTTGATTGTCTTCAGTATCTGACTTTAACAAATAGAGGCTACTTACACTTAAAGCAGCTATGAGTGCAACTTTATTAGTATGGGCATATTTTAATTTCTGTTTGATAACTTCCTACAAGTAGATATAACTAGGGTCTCATGGTAGGCATATGCCTGACTTTTTAAAAATCATGAAACTTTCTAAAGTGGTTATACTATTTTGTATTACCACCAACAGTGAAATAGTGAATTCCAGTGGTTCCATGCCCCTACCAACTCTTAGTATGGGCAATTATTTTAATTTGTGACTAATAGATGTGTAGTGGTATCATTTTTACTTAGTTGGCAAATTAGTTATTAGTGTCCTCTTATAATTCCCTTTTCTTCTGTACAGTAAGTAGTGATATCTTTTACTCCGTATTTTAGTTTTGTTAGAAAAGGCTTGGATTTTGATGCTTTCTGTCATTATTGAAAGCCAATCAGCAGGGACATTAATTAAATCTATAAGAAGCAAGTTTATTTAGACAGCTGGCTGGTGATCTGAGAATGGTAGGCATTATTATCCTGGAAAAAATATTCAGTCGTGGCCATTGATCTGAGAGAATACTAGGCAGAGACCTACAGAACCTATTCTGGCATCTCATTCAAGTTGGCCTTTACATAATGAATTAAACAAAGATAGTCCATAAGCAAGCAGCCCATCAGAATCACCTGTCACAATTGATGTTTCTAGGATTCATCACGTTCAACCCTCAAAACTTGTTATGTCTTACCAGTGATCGTGACCCTGGTACATCTGATGGTATCAATGTCTGGCATTCAGTCAAGCATCATGGGGCTGAAATCTCAGTTCAAAATAATAGTTTTAGCTTAAAAAAAGCAGATTAGTCATATAGTGTGTATGTGTGACCTGTGCTATTATGTGTAGTAGATGTAGATTCCTATACTGGGCATGGTACTCTGTCCTTCCCTAGCTCCTGTCAGTTTGAGTTTCTCCTCTTTTTGTTAACCTATTATTTGCTTGTCACTTTCCAGAGAACCAACTTTTGGCTTTGTTATTTTTCCTCTATTTTTTATCCTCATTAATTTCCATTCTAGTGTTTATGATTTCCTTCTATTTATTTTAGATTTAGTTGCTTGATGTCTTAAAGTGGAAGGCTAGGTTATTACTTTCAGATTTTTTTTCTTATTGTATACATTTGTAATTATAAATATCCCTAAATGCTACTTTTGTTATAGTGTGAAATTTTTGTATGCTATGTTTTTATTTTCATTTCTCCTGAAATAGTTCGTAATTTCCTTCATGATTTTTTTCTCAATACTGTGATTGTTTAATACCCATGCATATATGAATTTACAAATCTTCCTTGTGTTATTACTATAATTTCTTTCCATTATGGTAGAAGGTACTTTATGTTATTTCGATCCTTTCAAACATCTTGAGGTTTATTTTATGTTATGGTCTGATTTGGAAAATGTCTGTGTACACTTGACAGATAATTCTGTTGTTGGGTGTAGTATTTCTGTCATTTCACTTTCAGACTATTCATATCTTTGAATCTAAAGTGTGTCTTTTATAGACAATGTATAATAGGTTTTGTCTTGTTTTTTCTCTATCTTAACTGGAAATGACTTCCAGGGTTTTATTAAGAACCCTTATTATTATTATTTTTTTTTTTTTATATTTTGATGTTTTTTAGTTGCTCCAAACAGAAGGATATTTTCTTACTTCATTTTGTTTGGAAGCACTAGACTTAGTTCTTGTTTCATAGGACTTGGGAATGACTTCTATAAAACCTTCATTGACTTATAGTCAGAACTTCTGTTAACCTGAAATTTATATATTTAATGTGTTTTAGAACACATGTAATGAATATACTAAAACATTCCTTACTGAAGCATTCTGTACATGTTTTTAATGTAGTAGGATACTTAGAGAATATTTGAATCCATTCAGTTGTCAGAAGTAAGAGATTCACATGAAAATACTTGTGATAACAGATTCAGTTTTCATATTCTATACATTTCTAAAAATAGCCTTATTAATTTTTCAGGCATATTAATGAGGATAAAAGAAAAACAGATGCCCAGAAACAAATTTTTGATGTTGTTTATGAAGTAGATGGATGCCCAGTAAGTACTGTCCTGGGTGTAGGTTGGAGGTGTGTGGGTGAAAGAATTCACCAGAGATGGGATGGCGATACAGGACGGGGGATTTATTGATATACACTGCTAAGGGAAGGGGCAGGCAAGACAGAAAAGGTGCAGAAGAGGTGCCTGCTGTGAGCAATCCCTGAGGCTTTATATCCCAGTTGTCATGGTTCATGGCTGAGTCCTGACTGGATGATCCAAATTTGCCTAGTGACTCATCACCTGAACTGAACATAAAACTGTATCATCAGCTTTATGATCCAAGTTTGTAGGGTGATCACATTTACTCCCATTGTCCATTCTAGTCTTCTAAACTTGCCTGATGGGCAAGTAATAGTTTAACAGTGCTACCAGGACAAGTATTCGTTTTTGATGATTGTCAGTTTATTTTCTTTTTATTATTTAGATTAAATTTTAATATAAATAAAATCCTTGTATCATTTTCAGTTAAATTATAACTTTTTAGAAGTTAATTGCCACCAAGTGATCTTTTGTTTATGTTTCAATCTATACAGGCTAATCTTTTGTCTTCTCATCGAAGTTTAGTCCAACGAGTTGAAACAATTTCTCTAGGTGAGCACCCCTGTGACAGAGGAGAACAAGTAACTCTCTTTCTCTTCAATGACTGCCTAGAGGTAAAGTTGTACTTAATATAGTATAATAAACATTGTTGATTTGGGTGATTTCTTGAATCAAACTTTCAAAGTTTAAAAATCAAATTTAGTAATATGTAATGTCCTGGTAAAGTGAACTCAAATAAGTGAATATTTTTGAGAACCGGTTGAAGTGTTTTGAAGAGTCTTAATATTACATTTCTATGACTTAAATCGAAGTAGAAATGAAAATTTATTTCCATATAAGTAGATAACTTCAGAATTTTATTAACTTCTATTCATTAAAGAGCTACAAAATGATTGTGAGCATTTCTTTTTGAAATTTAAATTGATTTTTTTCAGCAAAATCATTATTTTCATGAAGATGAAGATAACTTTGATTATTTATTATTATGAATTATGATCCCCTGATTCTTAAGTCAGTAGGTTTTAGAGAGTGAATTAGTGTGAGATGGGTGCATAGTTTCTAATTCTGAAATTCTCATCAAGTTAAAAAATTTTCCCTATATTACCCTTATGGGCAATTTTGAAATTTGTGTGCTCATTCAAATTAAATCTTTTAAGAATGTGTCTAAAAACAAGTGTAAACAGTCTAATGGGGGATGCGAAGGAGTATATTTTCCTTGGTCTCAAAATTAAAGGGTGTTCATTTTGATAAAATATACATTAGTAAGAAAACTCACTTGACATTCCTATTATTGGGTAGCTTTCTTGAGTGTTTTGATGGGTGTCCTTTTTCTGTAAAATCTTTTTCTTTTCTACTCTTGAAGTGCTGTTCTCTTTCATCATCTGTGTTACTATTTAGAATATAAGACATAAGGGATTCTTAGAAAACAAGCTATCTACTATTAGAGGTGCAATAAAATCTCAAAATTACTTGCATTAAATGTAGGGTTTTGTTTTCAAAACAAATGAAAATGAAAAGTGTTATTTTCATTTAATGATTAATGACACAAAACACTAAGGAGTGAAAATACTGTAATAGTTGACCGTACCCTAAACTGAGGAAGCCATAGAAAATCATGAGGCAGATAATTCTGAGCTAACTTGTCTCCCCATAACAACTTAAGCTTGCTCTGCCTTTGAGGACAGCGGCAAGCATGAGTCAATTTCCAATAATTTTTTTCTGAATTTGCATTATCATGGCAATTTTATTGTACCTGGCTATTGAGTGCTTTTTTTGTTTGCTTTTATTATTATTATCTTTTAGGTTTTTCTTTTTGAAATACCTAAGACAGCTCCATCTGATAGACTAGGTATTCTGTATTTCCTTGCTAATCTGTTGTGTTTTTTGCCTTAATTGTGGTGAATAATAACTTGCTTTATGTTTTTGATCTTGGATTCCTTTCATATCTGTGAAGTCTTCTGTAACTGACACACGGACTCACCTCCACTCTAATTTCTGCTGTTGGTCATTTTCTGTAATTTCCAAATCTGTTATGTGATACTGTGGACTCTTATTTCCCTTGCTGTCCTGAATCCTGTGACTTTGTGGTACTCACTCGACCTTCCCTTGTCTGAGAATCACATTAATTGAAATGGTTCTATTTCTGACATTAACATTGCACTTTCAGATTAATAACCCTAAGCTCTTATTCTCTAGCTTGTTTTTGTTTAAAAAGAAAAAAGTTGGAATAAAGAATATGATAAAAAGAAATATTTAAGATGGGTAATTTATATTACTTCATTATATTTATATTTACTTCTTAAGTAAGACAGGTAATATTTTACTGAAATTAAGTTAATTTAGGATTCAAGGATATATGATTTTTTATTTTATTCTGTCTTGTGTTTGTACCTTGATAGCATTTTTGTTATCAATATTAACACCAGTCTCCTTTTTAAAAATGAACTTCAGTTCATTTACTTTGCTTAGGAAATTAATTTAAAAATACATTTCAGATACTATAGTAGAAACATTTAATGAAGGGATCTTGCTTCATTTCATTATATTAATGTAAATGAATGCTTGATATTTGATAGTTTAGCATAGATCTGTGTCATATTTCTGTTTCAGTATATGATACTGACTACTCCCTGATCTTTTGTATTCTTTTCTCGTTAGCTAGCATAAGGTAGTATATTTTCCAGCCATACTTTGTCATATTCATGATGTAACCAAACAATAGCAAATCATTAAGTAACTTAATCTAATTCATTTTGTGTTAATGTCTTCCAGTTGATAATTATACACTCAAAAAAAAGATGTCCTTTTGAAAAAGGTAATAGTATCCTAGGCTTTCATGGAAATAAAAACAATACATTTGAAATGAAAGATTACACAATTCACCTAACTCAAGTACATCATGAATCAGAAAGTGCTGATTGGCTTTTTTTTCTGTTTGTTTGTTTTTTCCATTGTTATTTTACCTTCCTTTCCCCCCCAGTTTAGATAAAGTTATATGCTAACATAGCACCTGGAGTTTATAGTTTGTATTATTTATTTATTGTTTAGTTGCCTCTTTGCCCTTCCTCTTATTAGTAATCTGTAAGAGAGCCAGAATTACTACTGTGTTAGAGACTCCTTAATCCTTGTTGTTTTATACAAGAGATAAATTGTGAATTCTTCTCTTGAACATCTGCTACCTGACATCTGTTATCTTTTGAATCCAAGACAGAGATTCCAAAGCAGCTTCCCCTTCCTGATTTCTAGATTTCTCCATCTGTTTATCCTATTACTTAATACAATGCTTCTAAGTTCTTTCACATCTCTGGGACCTTTTTGCTTAGACTGCCCTTTGGCTTGTTTCCTGACTTGAGTACAAATACAAACAGGAACAGTTCTGATACAGGTTGTATATACAAATTTGTCACATAGTAACTTTGCTTTTTATCACAGTAATTCTGGAATGACAAATAGTCAAATGATCTGCATGTGAACTTATAATTTATGTGACTGATGCCATTTTGGGGAAGTATTTTGTCTGTTTATTTTCCTATTACTGATAGACTTTTTCCCCCTCTATAATTAGATAGCAAGAAAACGACACAAGGTTATTGGTACTTTTAGAAGTCCTCATGGCCAGACCCGGCCCCCAGCTTCTCTCAAGCATATTCACCTAATGCCTCTTTCTCAAATTAAGAAGGTGCTGGACATACGAGAGACAGAAGGTATAACCATTGAGTAAACTGTTCACTAAATGAAAATTGTTTTTGCTAATTGTAGATTGATTTACTTCCTTAATGTTTCAGTTTTTAACTAGTAAATTGTCTAGCTTTAATTTTGGTTAGTTCTGGTAAAGTAGTTTTTCTTCTCTAGGAATTTACTTGATTTTTCAATTTTTCAAATGAAAATGTTGTGGAATATCTTTATCCTTTAAGAAGAGACAAAGAGTTTTAAATGTATACTAGTCAAAATATTACCCTAGTATGATTTATTCCCACAATTTAGCTGATTTTTATCCCTTAAAGATTTAAAAGAAATTATGTATTACCTGTGCCCCATATCTTATACCTTACCTGTTACCAATGATTGAACACCTGCGATAGGACCAAGAATAGATGCACACGGCCATAAGTTACTGTGGTAGACTTGACAGGGTTAAAAGTATATCAAGGAATACATTCACCCTTAACTCTGATAGTATTGGATAGTATTCTTTGAAACCCTGAAATTGCCAACTTTGTGTCTACCCAAAATAGTATTTTCTGAATTGACATCTAGTATAGGGTGTATAGGGCATATTTTGGATGTTAGGCATAGGTTTCACATGTAATTTGGTTCTATTACTGATCCCATTCTCTAGTCATGGAAGACTTTGAATTTGTTAGAAATAATTGAAGAAAACTTAAAGAGCAATTATGCTGCTATTTTTGTCAAATTCTGAGTTAAGTGTTATATAGTGCATTTATTTAAATCATCTCTAGGTTTTGAGGTTAGCTATGGAAGACATGGTTAAAATAGGTTTTGTTTTTGCATCTTGGTCACAAGATATCTAACAACTTTAATATTTTGACATTTTATTTTTTGAATTTGATGTAAATTGAGTTAATTACTATAATGACATTTTAAATTAGAATTTAACTTCTAGAATTTTAAGAAATAGTATGCTCTATTTAAAAGAAAACTTCATTATAGAAAAATACTAAGTGCTTTGGAAAATCCTGCTCACTAAATGTCATTAAATTCATGTGATAGATTTTTTATTTTCAATCTTTTCCATATTTCAGCTTGGTATTGTGATGTTCTCTACCTAAATGAAAATAAAGGGGACAGGAACAGTGGAGGAGAGATAATTTCATTAGAATTTTATTGGTTCCTGGGAACTGGATTTGCATAAATCTATCATTTTCCAAGAAGTAACACAATGTTCATGATTATTCTGTAACCCTAGATTGCCATAATGCTTTTGCCTTGCTTGTGAGGCCACCAACAGAGCAGGCAAATGTGCTCCTCAGTTTCCAGATGACATCAGAAGAACTTCCAAAAGAAAACTGGCTAAAAATGCTATGTCGACATATAGCCAACACCATTTGTAAAGCAGATGCTGTAAGTTCTTAAGCTGCTATTATAATGCAAGATTAAATTTCGTAGCAATGCTTTTAGACTAAAGTTATACATTCCTAGTATGGCTTGTTTTTCCGAATGCAAGAGAGTAAGTTATAATTGTGTATATATGCGTGTCGAGAAAAACTGGTTTAATAAGCTGCTTTGGAAAGGTTTTTCTAAAGTATAGGCACAAAACATTTCATTGAGTCCCTCACTTATAGATAGGCCCTCTAAATTTATATTTCTAGCTCCTCTGGTTCTGATTTAGTGAGGCATTTGGAACTTTTCCTATCAGGTAAATTATTGAAGTTAGATGAAATCAAATAGATTAGATAAGATCTGGATCCCTTAAGCAATATTTGATATATTCATCTGTATGTAACAAATAGATACTATTCATCTGTGTACAAGTGACATAAAGAACAATGTGACATAAAGAACAATGTTTTGATAGATGAGCTTTTTTAGTATAGTAATACTTTGTTACTGAGATTACCTTGGGCATACCTGTAGGAATAAAATGTTTATTTTATCATAGTTAAGTCTGAACTTGAAAGATTTAAAATTATTGTGGTTTATAAGGGAGATTGTACTTGGTTAAAATCCCCTAAGTGTTTATAAGCAAACTTTTTTGTTTTCTAATTTAATTGAAAGATTTTTATATGTTCAGAACATACTGTAAATAAAGATTTGTCCCACAAAAAAAGTTTATAGAAGAAAATAGTTACAGCACATGCAGTAGAATATTCCATATTTATAGGTACTATTCTATAAAATGGATCCATATATAAAATAGGATGACCTGTTGTAGAAATTACTCCTGCATTTATCATAACATCAGATTAGATGGCAGGTGCAGTCCTTTCCAAATTTTTCACTATAATACTAAAGTGTACATAGCTGCTGGAAATTTTCTTTCAGTGCAATATTGAATTAACTAACCACAAGATCGCCATATTCCTTGACCTGAAATACAAACAACTAATGTAAAAATGTCACAAGATAAAATTAGCCACAAGATGGCAGCAAACATTTAACTATGCCTGAGTTACACTCTTATTTATTATTATATGTAACTTTCAGGTGAACATCGTTGTGAATTTACTTGTCAAGTTCACGCTTGAAGTCCGCTATTCTCTTTCCGCATATCATACCATTGTCCTTTTTCCCCAATTTTCATTTATTACGTTTTAAACCACACAAAATATTTCAAATTGTGAAATTTTGTTCTTGTGATATATTTATAAATTCAGTATTTCAGTGACTTCATTTGAACCACATTTCACATTTAAATGTATTTCACATTTAAAATTTCACATTTCACATTTAAATGTATTTCACATTTAAAATACATGTTGATTTTTTAAAAAGTTCTCTCAAGAGAATGTTGAAATGTTTGCCATGTTGAGAATAAAATGTTTGTATATATATTTGTGTACAGACACAAAAGATGTAAAAGATACAAAAATCTCTAAATCTTTGGGAACTATATTTTGATATTTATAATCAATTAACTTGATGATAGAGTTTGAGGAAGTTCATTACTGAGGCATAAGTCAGAGAGACACAATGACACTCGACGTTTTTTGGTGTTTGAGTTTAGGGGCTAGGGGGAAAGGAAAGCTTAAGGAAAGAAGGTCAGATGACCCACTTGTAGATGGATCTTAAGTCAGAAATGCTAGAAAATGTCCTATAAATTAATGTTAATGAGTAGATATCTGAAATATATTGTTGTTCAGTTATTCCTAAAATTAGTATTCCTAAAATTTACCTTCTGCAGTAGAGAAATTAATTACTACTTTCTGAACTCATTTTTTTAAACAAAAACATTTTTTAAATTGCCTCCACGAAACCACCCTTCCTGCTGTACTGGTTTTGCCTCTGTATACCATCCTCCTCCTTTTGCCCTGTCCCTTTGGTAATCATCATCTGTTTTGCCAAGATCAAATTATATATGTTGCTTGTGTGTAATTGATTTTGGGGTTTTTATATTCTGCAGATAAGTGAAGTCATCCAAAATCTGGCTCACTTTTTGTCAGATGTCACTTTACCTCATCACCTCAAGACATTTTGTTTCAATGCTGTCAATTCATATTTCTTTATAGCTGTGCAATACTCTTGCCTATATTCTCCAGTTTTTCAATCCATTCACCTATTGAAGGGTACTTGTTGGCTACATGATTTGGCAGTTGTGAACAGTACTGCTATATATACATCTTTTCATGTTAAATTTTCATGTATTTTGGATAGATACCTAGTAGCAGTATTGCTGACTGATATGCATTTTCCTTTTCTGTTTTCTTGAGACAACTCCATACTGGTTTTCACAGGGGCTGTACCAGCTTGCATTACTACCAACGCTGCATGAGAATTGTTCCTTACTAACATTTCTTAATTCCTTTCTTTTTATGTGGGCCATTCTCACAAGGGTGAGATCTTACTGGAAATACTTTCGTGTTTTTACTAGTATCATATTACTATAGTTTTGTTACATATAGCTTATACAGTATTTAGATAGGTTTCAAGTATTCCCATTTTGGGGGAAGTTTTTATCATATATGGATGTTGAATCTTGTCAAATGCTTTTTTTCCATCTCTTAAGATGATCAAGTGATATTTATCTTCCTTTTTGTTCATCTGAGGACATTGGTTGATTTACACATGTTTAACCAGTGTTGCATCCCTGGGATGAAACCCACTTAATCTTGGTGGATGATAATCTTGATATGTCACAATAGTCAGTTTGCTGAGATTTTGAGAATGTTTGCAACTATTTCATGAGAAATAATGATTTAATTTTCTCTTTTGTACAATCTTTGTTTGGTTATGGAATCAGGCTTCATAGAATGTTACTGGGGAGACTTTCTCCCTCTTTGCTTTTTTTTAGAGTTTGTAAGGTAGGTATTATGTTTTTTTACAGTTTTGTTAGAATTGACTGGTTGAAGATGTCTGGTCCTCTGCGTTTGTTTTTGGGGAGGCTTTTTATTACTCTCATTTTCATTTATACTGTTTCATCCTAGTTCAGTCTTCAAAGGTTATATAAGAATTTGCTAATTTCTTCTAAGTTGTCCAGTTTGTTTTCATAGAGACTTTGTAATAGGTTTTTATGGTTTGGTGTGTTTTTGTGGTATCTGTTGTAATTTCATTTCTGATTCTCTTTATTCTCATCTTCCAAGCATAGCTAAGGTTTCACTGACCTTTTGGATTATTTTCTTTTTTATTTATTTCTGCTCTAATTTTTATTATTTCATGCCTTCTGGCTTTTGGTTGCTTTTGTTTGTCTATTTTCTTCAACTGTGAAGTTTTATTGTTGACTCTGGATTTCTCTTTGTTGATCCAAGTGTTGTTTGAAAGCATTCTGTTTAGTCTCCATTCCCACCCATCTCTCCAGGGTTCCTTTTATGATTAATTTATACTTTCAAAGCATATGGTCTGTGCAGATATTTGATGTTTCTACTTTCATGTAATTTCTAGGACATTTAATATCTGATCTCTTCTTGAAAATATAATCCATGTGCGCTGGAGGAATAAGCATATTCATTGCTTTTAGGATGGGAAATGCTATGATGTCCAGTAAGTTCACCCAATCTAAGGTTTCATTTAGACCTTTATTTCTTTGTTAATTTTCTGTGTGGATGATTTAACCCTTTGTGTTGATGAGTGTGTTAAAATTTTCAACAATTCTATTTTTGTTTATATATTGTTTTAGGTCTGTTAATAGTTGCTTCGTGTAAGTTAGTTGTCTTATATTTAGAGCATAAATATTAATAGAAATTATATCTTGGTGAGTTGTTCCCTTGATCATAATATAGAGTCCATTTTTGTCCCTGATTACCTTTTTCAGTTGAAAGTGTTACTTACTGGATATAAGAATGGCTGTTCCTGATTTACCCTCTGAGTTATTAGTATCTCTGGTTTTATTCCAGTTTATTTATCTGTACATTTTAAATGGATCTTTTGTAAACACAGTATTGATGCCTGGCATTTTTTCATCCACCTTGTTAGTTTCTGTCTTTTCATTTGTGAATTCAGACCATTCTCATTTTAGGTGATTTTTAATATAAACTGCATTTTCAGTCATTTTGTTTTTAGTTCTTGACTGTTTTTTTCTGTTGTTTTATTTTCCCTTTGTTTCTACTCTTTCTGGATGACTGTCCTTAGTATTTTTATCAGTTTCTTTGCTTTTTCATCTGAAGGTATTTATTTTGGAGTTTTGATTATTGTTTGCCATACAACTTTTGTTGAATTCCTGTTTTAGATCCATTGTGAACTGGTGTCTGCTCTCCAACATCTGACTATACTTCTTAGTCATTTCTTTCTCCCTCTTAGTACTTTACACTGTTTAGCTTTACATATATACAAAACTATATATAATTATGGATATTTTATATGTATATGCACAAGCACATTCATATATATAGTGTGTACGTATATACATACACACAAACACATATTTATATATACATGATTTTTTAAATTTACTATCTATCCATATATAAAATGTGTTTTTATAGTTACGGTATTCAGAACACTGTTGTACTGATTTTTACATATATGTATATAGATTTCTACATTTTACATCTACATTTTACGTCTAAATATTTTATTCTAGGAATACAATTGTCAATATTTAGTTTTATATTCATGCTATGATTTTTTTACTCTAAATAGAAATATGATGTTTATAATTAAGAAAATCAAATAAATACGACTATCCTACACTGAAAATATGCCTCTGTTCCACTAGTCTTCAGTACTACCACATTTGATGTTTAGATAGGGGATTTTTCCAGAAATAGTGCAGACATGTGAATTTTCTTATTAGATTTACTCCAATGTAATTTTCTATATATATTACTATTAGAATTAGCTATTTTTACTTATTAAGTTTTATTTTTTAAATTATTTTATTTTTTGTTTAATAATCAAATAATTTACTTATATATAAATTTCACACTTTTGTAATCCCCAGGATTCACCCTCTGTCCTGTCCCCCACCCCGAGTGTATACTTCAATTTGGTTATTAGCTTGTTTGACTTTTCTTCATAGCTTTTTGTTTATCTTTCCCATGTCCCATATAATAGTGAAACCATTTGGTGTCTGTCTTTATCTTTTTGATTTGTTTCTGCTAATATGATTTCTTCTAGGTACGTCCATGTTATCATAAATTCATCTAATTTGTCATTTTTAATTGATGAGTAATGTTCCATTGTGTATATATACCACGTCTTTTTCATCCATTTGTCTGTTTTGGAACATTCGGGTTGTTTCCATGTCCTTGCAATTATAAATAGTGCTGCAGTAAACATCTGGGCACAGGGGTCCCTTTCTACCCACATTGAGCTCTCCTTTGGGTAGATTCCCAGAAGAGTGATTGCTGGGTCAAATGGTAGTTCCATTTTCCTTAGTTTGAGGTCCTCCACACTGCTTTCCGTAGTGCCTGGACCAGTTTACATTCCCACCAGCAGTGTAAGAGTGTTCCTTTCTCTTCACATCAATACCAGCACTTGTTACTTTCTAAATGTTCTAAGTTATTTCATATATACTGAATCTTTCATAGATGAATGTTAATTTTGTTGCCAGTTACTTTTAATTGTTTTGTTGTTTCTGATTCTTTTCCATCAAATCCTATTGGATTTTCCAGTCTTTAAAAAATGTCATGAAATGACTAATTCAGAATGAACATTGATAAATAGGTAGCTTAAAAACAAAACAAAATGAAGGAAAGTATTGTCAAATCAATTTTTTTAAGTTGTCTTTGTATTCAGCAACATAAAGTTCCTATCAAATGCTAGGATTTGTATGTGTGTATGTATGTATTTGATAGAATGAAATAAAAATTGAAGTGAAATTAAAGTTGAAAATAGAATGGAATTAAATTCATAAAACTAAAATTACAGCTCTGCTTAGTTTATGTTGCCATTTGTACAGCAATGTAAAAAAATGCCATCCCTCTGTTAGGAGAGCTCTTGATGATGTGAAGTCTTGGAAAGGTCAGTGAATGGGCATGCAACTCAGGGGTGGACAGAGCTTGAATTACAGTCCTGACTGCTTTGTTTTTCTTGGATCTTCAAGTGTGAACTGTTGAGAGTTATTTTGTCAGTGATTATCTAGGTAATTGATAAGAACCATTGCAAACTATTAGAGCTTGTTAACAGTTAAGTAGTCAAATAAAATATGATTGTATACATTTATTATTAGTGGTAGTTTTTCTCTACTCTTGGAGTGTTAACTCAAATGTAAAAAATGAGGCCCTCTTTCCCAAGAACCTTGGTATAAATATAGGGAATTTTAGTATAAATATGGGAACAATCTAATAAGAAACAAATGAAACACTTTAAGAAAACTGCAGTATGTTATGGAGATTCTTACAGTGTTCCTGAATGTGAATGCTTACTAGCAAAAAAGATTTATACTTATTTTATAATTTGTACAATATATTAAGTTGTATTTTTGCAGTTACTGTGGTCAAAACATTGTTGCACTGATTTAGAAATTTATCGGTAGATCACCTAAGGATAGATGTCCTTAGAATGAGAATTTTCTATTATAAATATAAATCCTTTATGATTTATTAAGATTGTTAGTATGATACTAAAATACTTTGTATTTCAACCTTATATTCCATAAGTGAAGGAGTCAAGACAACTAAAGTCAAAAAGTGAAACCACTTCAAAACCCTTAAGTAAATATAGGTAGTGAATGTTGAATCTAATTATTTGTTGTTGAGTTTTAACAATTCTCTGTGTAGCTTGGAAATTAATCCCTTACCAGATATTTTTTGCAAGTATTTTTTTTCCATTCTGTGGACTTCCTTCTTGCTGTAATGGTATCATCTACATTAAGTATTTTTAATATCATGATGTCTAAGTCATCTCCTTGGTTAAGTTTATTCCTAGATAGTATTTGATAGTATTGGAATAGTTTGTTTCTTAATAGCAATATAGTATAATGCTCAAATTCTAGTATAAACAGAATAAACTTATTTGCTATTCTCTAGGAATAATTTCTGTACTTAATGAGATAACACATAATATATGCTAATTATGCACTTAAGATAAAAATTTGAATGGTCTGATTCCAATTTTTGTTATAAAACTTTTTATGCCTGTCAAAAATTATAAGAAATATACCAAAATGTACATAGTAAGGTAGTTAGTAGAGTTGTCAGTGATTTACTTAAATTTTTCTTCCAAGCTCTTTATAATGAGTGTGATTTTCTTTTTAACTCAAAAATAAATAGCGTTATTTAAAAAAAATACTGATGATTATAAGTACTATCACCTTATTGGGATTAGATAAACAACTATGAGTCACTTAGCACACTGATCAAGTAGAAAAAGAGGGTCTGGAGAGGGAAGCTGGATATTGTTCTAATGAGAGTAGAGAAACTAGTAAACAAGACTATCCAAAGAGTCATTCACAAAAAGTCAAAGCAAGCATTTGTAATTGTGGGGTTGTTAGTAAGATTTTATACTGAGTTGTTTTTTTTTCCCCCAGCTACTTTAGTGTCCTTAGTACTTGTGATGAATTTTTCACTTAGTGTTTATTTTTTGCTATCATTAAATTAGTAAAATTATATTTCGAAGTAGGAATTGTGTCAACCATATCAAAATTTTTGAGTAATGTCATTTATAAATATTTCTCATATGTGTATATGCTTAAGAAACTTTAGAAATTGCTGTATGCTTTTACTAAATTAAAGCTAAATGAGAAATGTGTTATTTTTCAACAGGAGAATCTTATTTACACTGCTGACCCAGAATCCTTTGAAATAAATACAAAAGACATGGACAGTACACTGAGTAGAGCATCTAGAGCAATAAAAAAGACTTCAAGAAAAGTAAGTTTTAGTGAATTTATCTAATATTATCTCCAAAATTATTTTTCAGGGTATGTTAAATATTGCCATAAATACTATTATAAGGATAATCTATCTATCTATCTATCTATCTATCTATCTATCTATCTATCTATCTATCTATCTATCTATCTATCTATCTATCTATCTATCTATCTATCTATCTATCTATCTATCTATCTATCTATCTATCTACTCTCTATATATATAAAATAAACTTTTTGATTCGATAAAATAACACAGAGAGTTAATGTCTTGTTTAGTGAATTCTTTGGCACAGAAATTATAACACCTTTTTATCCCTCCCATTCTCAAAACAGTGATAATACTGTGAACTCTACTTCTCTAAAGATGTTCTGATGGCATTAGGTACACCTATGTGTACATTCTTATTAAATATTGCTCAGGTGTTTTTTTCAGCAATGGACATGTGGCAGAATCGGGAGACCTGGGAACTATTCCTAACCTAAGTGTTTTTCATTCTTTCCATTATGAAGATAACTTCCCTACTTACCTTGTTAGATTGGTTGAGAACTACATATTGGTAATAGGGCTTTCTTTTTTCTTTTTTAACAAATAGAACTAGAATTTTAAAATCCATGGTGAATTTACAGTCATAGTGTATTGTTAAATGTGCACATTTTCGTTTTTTTTAGTTTTAGGTTTTTCAGTTTGTTTTTGCCTTTCAGGGGGAAGCCTTGTACTTGAATTGGCTTTGTGTATCCTCCAGCACTTAACATGTGTGAAGTATAGGAAATGTTGAATGATGATTCAGATGAACCCCTTCATTTTTCAATGAAGAAATTGAGATTCAATTATGAGTTATAATTGAGACTTAAGTTATTTTGGGTTAAAGATAGCATAACTAGATTGTTAGCATTATTGGACAAGAACCTAGGTGTCTTCCCACAATCTCTCTCATTGAATTGTAGTGACCCCTGAAGCACCATGGAATAATCTACAGTGCACTTTCATCACTTCGTTGGTTTAAAGAAATTCAAATTCTGTTCTATACTACTTATATAAACACTTTTGATGTGTATTTATTTTTATTTATGTATAATCTTTTTATCAGTTATTTTAGATTTTTCTAGACTTAATTGTTAACTCTTCAAACTCTAGGTTACAAGAGCATTTTCTTTCTCCAAAACACCAAAAAGAGCTCTACGGAGGGCTCTTATGACATCCCAAAGCTCAGTGGAGGGAAGAAGTCCTCTCAGCAATGACAAGCATGTAATGAGTCGTTTGTCTAGCACATCATCATTAGCAGTAAGTGATTTTGATTTAATGGAATAAATGACCTATTCACATTTATAGAATTGGTTAGTTTATTTTAACTTTCTAAAAATGGCAATCTCAATACCTATATCTTTTTTTTTTTCTCTCTTCTTTAATGTGTCTAGACTTCCAACCTCTTCATTGGACAAAAGCAGTTGAGAAAAACCTAACTTTAGAAATATGCTCAATGTGTAATTTATTTGAAGTTATACTGGGATTGAGATATGTTCTAAGTTCTCTAAGAAAAAAACATGCTTCAGTCTGGCTTGTTCTTTTACTAATGTAAATAGTAGTAATTCTTTTTATACAGATTGATTTCAGTAATATAGGAGAAACTAAGATTTCTTCCTTTTTACTGTTTTGTGATGAGGAGAATATAATCTCTAAAACTGAGTTTGAAGGAAGATGGTGTGGCTTCTCAGTTTGTATGTGTATTTTCAAGTGTTTACTGAAGAATGTAAACTCCCAACAGTATCAGAATTATAAAATAATATTAAGGACATTTATAATATTTATTACTATCATTAAGTGTATGAGTGATGTATCATTGTAAAATTGTCAACCTAATGTGAAGTTGAAAAAAGTGAACTTGCTTCTTGGTTGTGTGTCTGTCAGCCAGCTTCTTCTTTTCTCTTATTCCCAGTTTTGTAGACGAGAAAAGGGGTTAATGGTACTCACCCTATATTGTTGTGAGGACTGAATAAAATAATGTTTAAATAGACATGGACATATATGTGATATGATTATATACTCAAAGGCAGTTTAAGCGTGTAGCATTTGAATTCACCTGTTTATCTCCTGTCTTTAAGGATCTATTTTAATTTTACTATCAACAACATGAGTCTAAAGTGGTAATTTAAAGATTTAGTTTATGTGTATAAAGTGCCTAGAGCAGTTCCTTGAATATAGTGAGTGCTTCAGATTTTATAAGTGATTACTTTTTACTATACAAGAACTTAAAGGCACATAATGCTCAAAAATCTTTTTTTTTTTTAAATCTGTCAGAGGTTTAGGGTTAAACCTGTGAATATGCTTGCACACATACTGATCAACCTCAACCACATGGAAGAAAAGTTGTAGTTAGTTGTAATATACATGTAGACAAATCTGAACAATTAAAGATGTATTAAAATTGACAAAGTGCAGTAAACATCCATTGAATAAGAAAATTATAAGTTTCATGAAGACTAGTGTATCATCTCTTGTTTATTTCCTGCTGCTATAGTAATTATAATAAACATTACTTTTAAAAGGAAGCCATTTTGGATTTTTTTCTAAAAAATGTGTATAATTTATGGTCTTGTTACTTTTTTGTAGACAACATACATAAGTAGAACCTAAAAATCTTTTAAGATGCTCATGTCCTTCTCAATTGCTTATTTCTGTTCTAACAGATTACCCATTATCTTTCCACAAGCAATATAATTGGATTCACTAAGCATGTTCATTGCCAGCGCTCAAACTCCACTGGTGGGCGCTCTCATAACTCCTGGTTTCGATCTTTACGTCATTCTGCTTCACTTGCTAGTTATTCAGAGACACTAGAAGGATATACTGATTTTTCCAATTTCAAAAAAAGTTCTGTCCAAGTCATCTTTGGCATTTGTGAAAAAGTAGATGTTCCAACCAGTAATGGAAACAAGCTTCATGACGTTTAATGTGAGCTTATTAGCTATTTGAAATTTATATTTGTGAAAATAGAATGTATTCTTTCTCCACAAAATTTTTTTTAGATTAGGTGCATGGGAACCATGAAATTCAAAATTTTATAATGACTTTGAATTTGCAACATAGGCTTACTAATTTTCTTGAGTACTGGCACATAAAGATAATATTGCAAGGTAATTTATTCTTAAGCCCAGAAAATCTCATTAACCATTTTCTTACCTAGGAAAATGATTATTTTAAAGAATAGTAGTAACTGTCATATAAAGTGGATTTATATCTCACAGCTGATTCTTAATTTTAGATTTATAGCATTTATATAAAATTTATACTTTTAATATAACAAATCATAAAAGTTTCACCTGAGGAGAAGGTGAACTTTTGTAATATCTGCTTAAGTCATTGCTTTGTTATCACTTGAATGGTAATTAAAATGTTACCAACCCAGCTCTTAGAACACATACTTTATTATTGATGAGAACTTATAGCTAACTATCTTGGTGACTTTAAGTTAAATTAACCATTCATGTTTGTTAAATCCATGACATTCTTTTTAATTCATTTTGATGTACACCTACTTTTTGGTTTTGGTATTCTTGTGCACATTTCTTTGTTTTTATTAAAAATTTGAGTGATGTTCTACTTTGACCTCTTAAAAAGTACTTTCAGCAGCTTAGCAAATTAGTAATTGTTTTTTTGCTCATTTTTCATATGGCACAAAATTATACATATATTATACAAAATTAAAATTATATACATATTCCACATATAAGGTACAGTCTCTTCAGGGAACATGTGAGTTTTACTTACATGTTAATTTTAGTTTTTCTTTATGATTGAGCTAAGAAACCAACTATGATTCATCTATACCTCAAAAAATGTTTACTAATATATGATGTTTTGTATAAACTGAAACACCGAGTCACTAATCTTTCATAGAAGTTAGGTATGTGAGCCAATATTTATCACAGTTGAATAATGTGTAGTTAATCTATCCATTTGCTTCCTGTTTTTGTAATGGTAAAATAAATTGTATTTTCTATTCCCCTATCCTAATTTTAAAGCTATTTATTTAAGGAATTTAGAATTTTCAGATTTCTTCTAATCAATTGCCAATTATGAACAATAAAATGTAAAATATGTTATGCTTGGTACTGAACTGTGTAACTTTTTAGAGAAAAAATTAAATATAAAATATTTTGTCTTGTCTTTAACAGGGTATTCCATCTCCTTCCCTTGTCAGCCTTCCTTCATTCTTTGAGAGAAGAAGTCATACTTTAAGTAGATCTACTACTCATTTGATATGAAGCTTCAAAAATGATCTTAATTTATAGAGACTTATATACGCTTCATATGCAAGAAACTGACTTAAATGGTACTTGTCATTAGCACTTGGTGGAAGCTGGAAAGAAGATAAGTAACACTATACTATGCCATTTTATTTTCTTCTGGAAGAGAGTAAGGTTAACTTCTTACATTCTTCAAGTCAATTCATGTAAAAAATTATTAATTTTGATGTAATTTATCTTTTGCTCCAATCGTTCATTCAGAGACCAATAATTTAAGTTATTCATGTACCCATAGCCTCACAACTTGATGTAAATAAATTTTATTGGTGCATGCCAAATACTGCTGTGTTTAGTATCCACAATGAATTTTTTGAGCAACATTTTTTGTGTCTTAATTTTGTATGCAGAAATTAAGTGTCATTTCAACACACAATTAGATCAAAATCTGTATAGATTAAATAACATGGTCTTGTTTCAAGTATGCCATTTAAAGTATTTAGCTTGTCCTTTACAGTTTTATTCTCAAATATTTTCAAGACTTGACATGTGTATTTAAAAGGATTTGCCCTTATTAACAAGAATATCAGTTAAAGGAAATTATTTCAGGGTACCTTTGCAAGTTGAGATGACAGAAAGATGAAAAACTATATAAATTTTTTTATAGACGTGATATTGGTGTATATTTGCAGCTGTTCCAGAGACAGTATATTTATGGTGATTTTAGCCACTTGCAAATCTTAGTTTGATAGTATTTGGAGTTTTATTTTGAAGGATAAGACAATGGGAAAATTGTGGTAAAGATTGCTTATAGTTTTTCTGAAATAATTCTAAAGTTCGCATCAGTTTTACTAATTCTGTAAAATACATAGATTTATGTGTATGGGCAATTTTTTTTTATTGCGATCACATAATTAAATGTAAAATTGAAATTCATTTATCTGCTGTTGTAAAATTTTTTCAAGTCCTGGTGTTCTTTTTCACGAGTTTGTTTTTAATAATACAAAACAATTAGGTTCCTAGTACTGGAAATATTTGTCACATAACAACTTTTAATTTTCTGCCTTAATAGTTTAACTACATATTTTTTCCTATTCCGTATATATGCCACTTTTCACTAGTAAATGATCCTTTATTGCTATATTTTAAGAGCAATTATATTGAGAACTTTGTAAATAAATACCTAAAATTCATGTATATATGATGCCTCATGTTTCTTCTAGGTAAATTTTCATTGGCTGATATCCTCTACTGTTTTATTTCCTTGCCTATTTGTTGTCTTACTCCTTCCTTTTAGGTGTTATATGGACTATGTGTAGAATAGGAATTTAAAATCTATACTTTGCAGAATGGAAGTTTCATGTGTGTTTTTATGTTTATGTCTGTATGTGTGTTAACATAATTTGTTTCTAAGTGTATATGGAAATACAAACATTAAGAATAACCAGTCATTTAAAGATAAGAGCGAACTGTTTCTGTTATAAATAAGTCATAATGTAATAATCCAAGAGTGAGGTGTTAGAAATCTTGATATACTGACCACAAGTGACTTAATAGATCATAATCCAAACATATGAAGTAACACTTTAAAAGTGTGGAGGAAGGACAATTGATTCAATGAATGGTGTTGAGAAAAATGGGTATTTTTATTTAAAAAAAAGGAGAAATTCAATGTCTTAATCCCAGAAAAATCGATTCCAAGAGACTCATACCTAAGTAGAAAATGTAAAACGATGAAGATTTTGCTAGGAGATACTGTGTCTACATTTAGGAAAAAATTATTGATGTGTGTTACCATGTTTAAAAATGATAATCATATTGGAGACGATTGATAAATCTAAATTAAAACTAAGAACTTCTCTGGACATTAAAATACATTGAAAGTGTGAAAGTCAAGTGTGTCATTTGTATCTCTGACATAGGACTCATCCAGAATATATAAAAAACTGAAAACCTGAAAAATGAGATATTCCTGTAAAAAGCAGACTTTTCAACTGAGGAAATTCAAATGGCTAGTGAACTCATTAAGAAATGTTTGTTATTCATAATGCAGAAAATGCAAATCAGATACCATTCATTGCACATAGACTAACTATATTGGCCTAGCATAAATGGAAAGCAAAAATGTTCCACTACTTTCAGGATTGCAAGTTACGTAATCATTTCATACAACACTTGAACAATTAACCAATAAAATGCAAGATGTCTGTACAATAAAACCAACATTTCCAATCCCAGTTATTCTGGAGAGGTGTTGGAATATGAGTACTAGGGTCCATGTACAAGAATGTTCGTATTTGTATTATATGTAATAGCCTGAGACAAGAAAATCAGAAATTTTCATCAACAATTGAATGGATGAATGTGCTATATTATAGTCAAGCATTGAATAAACAAAGTGACCTATATAATTTGGGAAGTGCTGAATAAAAGAAACCATATATAATAAACTAACTGATTTGTTTTTAAGAATCAAATCATAAAGTGAAAATTCTTCACTAAAGGAAAACAAACACTTGGGCTAGATGATATTGGACTAGATGATATTAGGATACGTAAGTAAAGTCCAAATTCAAGAAAACAGAACATTTTCTTATTTTAATGATTTCATCATTTTTATAACAGAACAAAGAACAGGAAAGTAAAATTGTAGTGTAATGTAAAACATCAGTGGAAAAATTCTGAAGTTGTTAATAGAGTATTGGTCAAGCAAATCTGCATTGTATAGATTAGACTGCATTACTGCTAAATTGGGTCTGTCAACCTAGCAATGCACACTTGGAATTTAAGGTTGCTTTAACAATACAGAATCAACTAATATGCACATTGACATGTGGAAATCATAGTATCACAAATACAGAAAGTATATGAAAAATTAAGATATAAGAAAAAGGCATGGTAATTAAGGATTTTGAAAGAATTCATAGCAAACAGAGCATTTTCTCATATCACAGTACAGAGGACTTAAAGCATAGTGGAAGTTCTAGGCAGTATGATTTTTTTTTTAAATGGTATAAAAATTCAGTAGAAAAATTTACTCTTATGGGGGAGTGAGTTAATGTTTTATGGAGTAAGGAGTCAATGGTTAAAATACTCATGAGAAAACACAGGACATTTGGTTTACCCCAAATAGAAGGATGTAAAAACAATATGGTATTTGTCGTAACAATGCATAGTATATTGGTGTATAAAGGAATCAATGTATTGAACAGAAATCATGTTACTACATAGTTGTATATGACCAAACTTACATGACTCATCTAGAGAACATCTGCACAGATATGTATGTGCTGGTGTACAGGTACAGGAATTCCCATTACAGCATTACTTACAATATTTCCAATTGAAAACATAGCAAATGATGACTATCAACAGGAGTGGATAAATAAATTACAGCGTTTTCATACAATTTAATAAGATACATGGGTGAAAATGCATCTGATCTATATGTAACTGCAGATTAATTTCAGGAGCATGTTGAGTAAAAGAAGTCAGGAAGTAGATAGATAGCATTTTATCTATAAAAAGTTCACATCAGGAAAATTTAGGGATGGCTAACTAGTAACACTAAAGAGCGTGATATAATTAACAAAAAATTCTGGATAACAGCCTTGAAAGAATAGATTTAGGAAGAGAGGTTGGGGAGAAGCACAGAAGCTCTCAGGTGATGAAAAAATTTTATTAAGGTGGTGTATTCATGGGTGTTAATTTTGTTATCTCACAGGCACAATTCGCAAATTTTTTTCAAAAAATAATGAAAAGTATTCATTATGACATTTAATAATAACAAATGTGGTACACAACAAATTCACAAATGAATTAAATTAGAAGAGGTTAGACTTACCCCTCATCAGCACAACTGTTTGATTTTGAAGTCCTACCTAAGTCAGTACTGTAAAAAAATTTTTTAAGACATAAATAGGCAATATTTTTATTTGTAGATGATGTGGTTGTGTACTCCCAGGACTTCTCTAGAAATCTATTACTTGACTGATTACATGTTAAATAGGAAAAAAGAACACCTTTTTTTTTCTAAGTTGACAATCTTTAGCATTGGGAGGAGCAAATTGCAATTCTCCTTAAAGTCGTGAGAAAACTTGTAAAATGTCTTGGAATAAATTTATAAGGAAAGTATAGGCCCCATGTAGATTTTAACAGTTAAAGGGCATGAATTAACTGGACATTTTTCCTAGGTGGAAATAACCTAGTGAATCACTTAAAGTAGTGATTCTTCCCAAATTAATAATCTAAAAAATTTAAATAAGTAAAATTTTAATTTTAAAGTTAAACCCTAATTTTAACTCATCATAAAGCAGAACTAAGAGTAAAATTATGTCATGGAAATTGATTAATTGATTAAAAGTAAAAGTACTATGTTCCTCTAAAGTGATTTTGTGATATAGGTGTAACCTATGTGTATGTGTATAGTTTACTCCATATAAATATTTAGCAAATCAGCACCACTTCTATTAGTAATGATTATTAAGCCATAATTATTAAAATAGCATGGTACTGGAACAAAATGAACAAAGAAGATCAGAGAAATAAAATTAATAACTCAAATAAAACTATATGGACAGTTAATCTATGTCCTATATGGACAGTTAATCTATGACGAAGGAGCTAAAAACCTGCACTGGAACAAGGATAGCCTCTGGGAAAACTGAAGAGCCATATGCAAAAGAAGGAGCTAGACCCTACTGTACACAAAAATCAGTTCAAAATGGATGAAAGATTTGAAGAACTGAAATCAAAATATACATAAGAAGGAAACAGCCAAAACACTTTATGAAATAAGCTTAAGCATTGTCTTTTCGGATTCATCTCCAATAGGAAGGAAAACAAAAGAGATAACTGGGACTATGTTAAACAGAAAAGTTTTTGCCCAGCAAGAGAAGCTATAACTAAAATCAGCAACCACAATACTGAGCAGGAGAAAATACTTGTACACCACACACCTGACAAGGGACTGGTAACCAAGATCTGCCAAGAACACATGCAATGCAACAACAGCAATGAAAGAACAACCAGAAAATGGGCAGAAGTACATCTCTATAGAGACATACGCATGGCAAATAGACACATGAAAAAATAACACTTTCTTATCAGGGAAATGCAAATCAATACCACAATTAGATAACCTGTGATGATTTTCCATATGGAAAAGACCAGGAAAACAAGTGCTGGTGATGGTATGGAGAAAAGGGAACTGAACCTTCCTGTTCTTACATTCCCACTGCTGGGAATGTAAGCTGGTCTAGTTGCTATGGAAAGCAGTATGGGGGTTTCTCAAAAGATTAAAGCGAATCTGCCCTATAACTTAGTAATTGATGTCTAGGCACCTATCTGAAAAATTCAAAAACACTCATTCAAAAAAGTCCCTGCACTCCAGTGTTCTTTGCCGCACTGTTCACGATAGTTAGCTATAACCATAGAAACATAGAAATAGTTATACAATAAACTATGTGCCTTGATAACAGATGAGTCTTATTAAGAAGATTCAGTTATATATACACAATGGAATATTATTCAAAAGAAATCCTCATTTGTGCCAACGTAGATGGAGCTGGAAAACATTAAGTGAAGTCAGAAGGAGAAAGATAAATACCAGATGGTGTCACTACCATGTGGAATATAATGAAGTCAAATAAAGGACCAGGTAAAAATAAACTAGCCCTGAGTCACTGTAGAACTGAAGCATCCATGTGCATCCTGAGGGAGATGCCTCGGGAAGCCTGTGCTCTCTTGAGCAGAGGGTTCCTGCTGGGGACCAGGTAGGCTGCTCCTCTCTGGGGGAAGCTGGGATAACCTGGCTCCCTCCGTGAGACCCAGGGCTTCACCCCTTCCTCCTACAGGTTGGGGAGGTGGGTGTGGGGAAACTTCGGGGGTGCAGGGAGGGGGCAGAGGTGTCCCCCCCTGGCACATTCATCTCACTTCAGCCATTCCTCAGCTTGAATGAGAAAAACAGTAACCCAGATACAGATATACTGGAAGAGACAGAGAAATAAAGGCCCTGAACACACCCATCACCTGCACAAAAAGTATGACAAGAACTGTGAGACAAGATACTTGTGGACGAGTGAAGACATCACCAAGTTGACACAACATTTCTGGTGCTGGGGCTAAACTCCCCACCCAGAGACACATTCAGTGTGAGCAAGGAGCTCCCCCATCTTGATGGGGGAGCAAAGCTACAAAGGAATGTCAGTGGCCCACAGAGACCAGAAGAGAGGACTGAACCAGACCAATCACCAGCTGAGATCTGTCCCCACTGGGGACCCCCCACCCCACTAGCCAATTCCAATGACTAGGACTTGGTTTCCCAAAGCCAGTTATCAGAGCTCCAAGGCCAAAAAAGCAACACCAAGGGACAAACATTGGAATGAACAAAGGAGAAGACCAATAAGAAAAAGGAAACACTGAAACAAGAGATCATAAGGGCCCTGAGAAAAAGAGACTGTCTCCTCCACCACAGGAAATCCCACAACGAAGAAATGGGAAGAGCCACACCACACACCAGACTGACAGGTTCACCGACATGCTCAGAAGGGTCCCCTGACAAGGTTAGTCATGGAGATCTGATCAGCCGAGTCTGCAGTCCCCCAGGAATGCAGAACTTCACCCAGGAGAGCACTGCTTCAGGAAAGAACACACAGAGACCAATGAGCCAATCATCAACCATCAACTGACAATGAGAAAGGAACTGGGGTGACCAGAGGAGGGACCAGGGGGAGGAGGGAGGAGAGGGGGAGGACCATGCCTACAAACACAGGCTATGTAAGTAATAAGAAAAATAAGGATGGATAAGTGGGTGGGTAGGTGGGTGGGTGAGTGGATGGATGGATGGATGGATGGATGGATGGATGGATGGATGGATGGATGGATGGATGGATGGATGGGAGGGCGGGCGGATGGATGGCAATCCTATAATTCCAACAATGGCAACAATAATGTAAGCCAATGTTATCTCAAAAAAAGTTATAAATGTACAACATTAGTTTTAAGCATACAACATAATGGCTTGTGTTAATAATTGCCATAAGTGTGGTTGACATCCATTGCCGTACATAGTTATATTTTCTTGTGATGAGAACATTTATATTTTGTGATGAGAACTTTTAGATCTAGTTTTAGCAACTTTCAAATACAAAATATGCGATTATAGTCACTGTGCTGTACATTAATTATATCCCTATAGTTATTTTGTAGCTGGAAGTTTGTACCTTTTGGTCTTCACCTATTTCACCTGCCCTGTGTCTACCCCACATGACATGAAATTTGTTCTCTGGGTCTGAGTTCAGTTTTGTATTTTTTTTTTAAGATTCCACATATAAATGAGAATGTACAATATTGTCTTTGACTTATATCACTTAGCATAATGCCTTCAGGTTTCATTCATGTTACTACAAATGGCAAGAGCTCCCTTTTTCAAAAGGTTGAATAATATTTCATTGTATTTGTGTTTTCATTACCCATTTTCTTTATCCATTTACATCTGCTGATGGACACTTAAATTGATGGACTTATAGATTGCTTCCTAATCTTGACTATTATAAATGATGCTGCAATGAACATGGGGGACATTTCTTTTTGAGTTAGTACTTTGTTTTCTTTGGATAGATACCCTGAGTTGAAATTGCAGGTTTGTATGGTATTTCTTTTTTTTTTTTTTAAGTGTTTTTTTTTTTTAAGCCTCCCTATTTTTTTCATAGTGGCTGCACCAGTTTACGTTCTCACCGATTGGGTACAACTGCCTTACAGCTCTTGCTATCTTTTATCTTTCTGACTATAATCCTAACAGGTAAGATGTGCTATCTCACTGTACTTTTGATTTATATTTACCTCTTGATCAGTGATGCTGATCACATTTTCATGTACCCCTTGGTCATCTTTCAGCCCCTGGTTTGTCCCCTCTATCTCCCCACTCCCCTGCCGTATGCCTTAGACCTATAGTTTGCATCTATACATCTAAATGCTTTGCTTTTGTAAGGGGAAAAAAAAAGGAAATTTAAATATTCTTACAGTCAAAGATAAGCCAAAAGCTGGAGAATATTCATTAATATTCACAATAGTCAGAATGTAAGTGCTTTTAATACGTAGGATATTGTGTTATCAGAATATAATTATTAAGGTGACTGGACAAGTTATTACAGACAATTAGTGAAGAATGACCAATGGCTATATATAAAGATGTTCAGCATTCCTGGGATCAAGGATATACAAAACAAAACATGTTTAAAGGTTAAACATTAATATGGAGCATTTACATAAGCAAATAGGCAAGTGTATATAGCTGTATTAAAAGATTGTCAAAATGTCCTCCATCCTTTCATAGGTAGTTGGTTATATAAATTGTGATATATCCATGCAATGGATACCACATAGTCATTAAGCAATGTTTTAGATATAGATTTATGGACATGGAAAGGTGTTTATTACCTATTGTTGTATGAACAAAACATAGGTTGATGCATAGTACATGACATAATTGGATTTTTATTTATGGCTGGAAATAAGTCTAGAGAGACATACACCAAAATTTTAGTAGATATTATGTGTGAATGGGATTAAGAGTTCTTTTCAATCTTCGTTCCTTTGTTGTTTGAATTCTAGCAGAATGAACAGATGACCTATTCACTGAACCATACATCCAAGCATCCATCATCTATTTATATATTAGTGGGGGTGGGTGGGAGTGGGTAAGTGAATTCTGTATTGTTTTCTGACTCCTACTGATTTCCAAATCACTCATCCACTGCCATTTGACTTTTGCACCTACTTTCCCACTGAAACCTTTGCCAAAGTCACCAAAATCCTTTTCCTTCCCAAATCTACCTTACTTACCAGTTCTTATCTACTGGATTTCTCTGATTCTGTTCTCATATCATTCCCTCCTTTTAAAAAGGAGGAGCCTCTAAAAAAAAATAAAATGCATCCATTGTCAACAAAATGGAAGGAGTTTGAACAATGTGTGGTAAAGCAAACCAGAATGATACAAAATAACGGATATTTACATAGCAGACAATTTGATTAAAATAAACACTTTACAAAACAAGTAGGTAGCAACAAACACTATGAGGACACTGAGATTTGGAAAGGTGGGGAAAGAAAGGAACAGGGGATTATGAAATGGTGGTGGGGGTTAAAAAGGAAAAAAATTTAAATTAAATTATCTTTGAATATACAAAACAGAGTCTGTCCCTCCTATACATACAGATGATCTAGATGGTCCCCAAATGCTCAACTTTGGTCCTCATTTCTTTGAATTTTATATGCTCATACTACAGTATTTTATGATTTTATGAGTGCATTTTTCATACACACATGTACATTTTATCTCTATCTCAGAGAGTGGTATCCCGTTCTCAACACTTGAGAGTCACCATAGGCCTACACTTGTCTCTCTTCATTGTTTCTTATAGTCACCCTGCTGTACTCTCATCCTCAAGAATGTCTAAATGAATCCATTCCCTTGTCACCCTTTGTTTCAGGCATGTGTGACTTGTCTCCTGGGTTTATGTGTGTGGTGATTTTAGTCTTAGTCTATGTTATATAGAAGCAGAATCTGGAACAACTTGTTTCAGATTTGGACTGTCTAATTGGGAAAAAGGATAGAGAAACAGGAGGAAAAGTCTTTAAAGTTTCTTCTATCAACTTGGCTGCTATCACGAGCCTCTATTGTTCATTCCTTGAACATTTTCCATCTATTGTGTGACTAGAAGAATTGATTTCTTAACTTCTACTTCCAGTTGTCTGAGGATGGTCTGATGGACATTACATCTCTGGCAATTCCAGTTTGCAATTACATGAAAGGCTGGCAGTTTTGATATCCCAAATCCCTGGGGGCAGGAAATGAAACATTCTCCAGTAATGACTCAGTGAGAAGAGGTGAGGCTAAGAGGTGACCCATAAGAAATATCTTAATTACTTTCTAGCTAATATTCCCATCCATTTTCTATAATCCATCCTCTAGATTAAGGATAATCTTCCCAAGATAAAAATGATTGCATTATTTTTCTGCTTAAAAGTTTTTGAAATCTTGCTTAAAGGCTTACAGGAAAAACATTCCTTAGCATATTATAAAGACACTCTTTTTAAGATCCAGTCCTTTACTATCTCCCTAGAGCCATCTTCCCCAAATTAAGCCTTTCCAAAACACATCCTGTGTTTGTGTCTGCTCCTTACATGTGCTGACTCCTCTTTCTCTCCTTATCTAACCTCCTCTCCTCTTTGACTGATAGAGTCTCCCCTTCAAGAAGCCTTGCTTGATATTCCAATCTTCCTAGGTTGCATTAGTTTCCCTCTAAACTAAGGGAACACTGTGTTTACCTTCACCGTGGAACTTATTATCATTAGTTACTTTAACATTATTTTGTAGATCACAATTTCCTGGCACAGAACCTGACAGATTCCTAGGTGCTCAATAACTGTTGAAATTGCTTCAGTGTCTAAAGGAAAGCTGTAGATAGAGGAAAGTGAAATTGCTACATGACTGAAATGAAGAATAATTACATTCAGTGTATGACCTTTGGTGTTTCAGTGCCTTTCAAGAGATACTAATCTGACACATTCCTGGTAAGTGTGCCTTAGGAAAATGCACAATTTAACCATTGCAGAGACAGTGTTTATCTAAGAACCGAGAAATGTGGCCACTTGGTGCACTAGAATGGCCCAAAGAGAAGTCTCATTGTTACTGATGGAAACAAAGCTTGGCAGATCACTTGCTAAAAGAAGTGAGAACATTGATAACCATGTAGCAATCTCTAAGAGTAAAGCACCCATATGCTGGAGCTAGGAAAGCAACCCCTTGAGCCTGTATGAAATTGGACTGTGGGTCAGGATTGAATGTGATATATGGTACTAATATTGCACCTCCCCAGGATCTGAGTTTTGCCACCAATAGGCATATCATTGTTCTAATCCTGGAAGTGTGGTAAAGATTTGGGAAAATACTGTAGACTGGATTTTTCACTCCCAAATAAATTTGCCACTTGAATTCATTTGCAAAAGAATAAATTGAGTTTGATGTGTTTGGTTTTTGTGGCTTCAGTTTCCATGGACTTAATTTGTCCCAAATTTATTATAGCTCCATTTTTAAAAGAATAATTACACAGTTTTTTATTTGACTAGAAAAATAATAAATGCTTATCATTTTTCTGGTTTTAGTGTTTCTAATCATTACTTCCCTTTCAATAATACAAAGTACAGCTGTGTATTTTTCAACAGTCAATTTCAGGCATTATTTATTAGTTGGACAATTGAGAAACTGAAAAAGTCTGCTTAAGCTGTGTTTTTTTTCTCTCTTCCATTCCTAATTTAAAACATTGACTGTTTTAGTTTTAATTTTACCAAGAAAGATAGTATCTCATAACTCCCAATGATGTGTGAACATATTATAAAATTTTCTGGGGACCCTACTGTCTTAGCAGTTAGTAAAGCAAAACTTGTTACATCTCTGTAACAACTATGCAAAACCTGATATCTCTAAGTATGACCAGTCTTTTCACACCTGCTGATGACCTAGGAGGCAGATAAAAACATGTTAACAACAGATTCCCAATCTTTGCATCTCTGCAGTGCATTCTATGGAAAGAAATGATTAAATCTTGTATTACCTTCCTTTGGGGTCAGCATATTTTTATGATGTTGGGTACAAAATGGGACAGAAGCTGCCAACCAACAAGCCACAGGAAAAGAAGCGACATTTTTTAAACGCGGTTTCCACCACCCAGATTCTTACCAGATTCCCATCACCTGCGCGCGTAGCAGTTGTCAGTCAAATGCAATTTAAACAGCAGGGTTTTATTTATAAAGAAAATTAACCAGGAAACAAAAAGTCCTTAATGCCACAAGTGGCCAGTTATTTTACCTCAAGTACCATTTAGTCTGAAAGTCCCAAACACCTGTCCAAGAAGATGTCCTTTTCCAGGCACCCTGCAAAGTCCAGTCCTTCTCTAGTATCCACACTTCGCTTCTCTTTCCAGGTTCCAGGCTGCTCCGCTTCTCCAAGGCTCCTCAGACTTTTCCAGCAGATGCTGATGCAAAATCAGCTTTCCAAATATGCCACCTTGCTGCGGCTTCACATGCTTCCTTTACCAGGCCTGCTTTCAATGGTGTCTGGCCACATTTATCAGGCCTGCCCTCAGCAGCCCCTGGTCACCCCTGGCCTGCCATTCTGGCATCCAACTCCACACCGGCTACTTCTCTGCTGGCCACGCTCCGCCACCTCCAGCTCACTCTTCCAAGGGGCTTCCCGCCTAGCCTGGCCACTATCGGCCCACCATTCTCATCTCTTCCTTTCTCCTATCTCTGGCTAGTCCTTTTTATCTGCCCTTTTCCCACTTCTTTTCTCTCACAGGTCTTTTTCTCAGACCCCGCCTACCCGGGCATTTTGTTGCCCATAGAATTTTCAACTGTGAGTCACTACCCTGTATCATTTAGGTCTGAATGACTTTGAACTAGACACCCTTCCAATCAAGAAAAATTATATGTGTAATGTTGTGACTCACTGTCCCTTCCTATATAAACTGAATTCAAACTTGTGTTGATTGGAACAGTTCTCAAATAGTAAAATCTTTTTATTTACACAAAATTATATATTTTGTGTAAAATTATATATATATATATGTATATATATATATATTTGACACCATTGTATTCCCCAGGTTTCTCCCACCATCATATCACCCGTGGACCATCATTCTGATCTTCCATCCTCCTCCCCTGACACCTCCCTGACCTCTCCCAATCCCCCCCCGCCACCCCCAGCTATGTGATTTAGTCTTTACTTTGTTTTGACTTTTCCTCAGAGTAAAATCTATCAAAATCTTTCCTGAATTCAAGCCATCATTTTGATTATCTAATAAACTCCTAGTTAATTATCAGTGAGACTATTTCTAGTTAACAGATGCTAGAAAATATTAAACATTTATTGAGTGCTTACCATATGCCAGGAATAAATCTAAACACTTCACAAACATTAACTTGTTTAACAAATGGAATATTATTCTGCAATCAAAACAAAAACACGATGCATTTGTGATAACATGGATGTGGGAATCATATTAGCAGAAATAAATCAGCGAGAAAAAGACAAACCATATGGTCTTACCTATAGATTGGATATAGGGTAACAAGCAAAGGACCAAGTAAAAGTCAAAATAAGTTAATAACAGAACTGGGGCAAGCAGCTGGGCAGGGGGAGGGGGAAATCATAGAAGGGAGGAGCAAAAAAAGATCAAGATGAAGGTTCATGGGTAATAAGGTGGAGGGAGAATCCCAGGAAATGCAATGATGTAATATATACTTACACATGCATATATGTACACACATGCATAAGTATGTAAACAACAAAATGGTTAATTATAAAAAATTAACTTGTTTGTCCTCACTTTGGACCTGTGAGATAGAAATTATTTCTATTTCTCACACATGGAAACTGAGACAGAGAGTACTTGCAAAGAATTGACAAGATTACCAATTAATAATGGTGGGGTTGGGATGCTTCCATTCTCTGCATTATTATTATGTTCTTTCTTGAAAAGAAGGCTCTGTCCATGTCATCTTTTTACTTTTACCATGTATCTACTGTTAGCTGTATCTGTAACATATGTTGTCAAAATGATAATATCTGTAATGTGTTGGATAACACTCTAAAGTTTTCCAAATTGGTTAATATGTTAAGTCAAAGGTTGAACATTAATACACAACATTCACATTATTCTGACAAAGTGACTGTCCTGATTAGAGACAAGTAATTTATTAGGATTATAAATTCAATGTTTCAACTTTGGTACCAATCAAAATCAAGTGGTCCTTTATCTAGTTCAAATGTTTTTCTATTTTAAAAGAACTGGATCAACGACTTTGAGACAATAATGCACAAAGGATCTGGGTGGAAGAACCAAAGGGAAGTATGAAAAAAAAAGAAACTGAAGAAAAATATCAGACTACTATAAAAAAGGCAACAGAAAATGGGCATTCCAGAAGGGGAGAAGAGAAAAAAAGAAATGTCTTCAAACTTATTCAATGACATAATAGAGGAAAAATTTCAAACCTGGCAAAGGAGCTAAATACATAATACCATGAAGCCAATGTGTAACTGATTAAATGTAGTGTAATGTGTCTATCCTAGATGTTTAGCTATGAAACTATCAAGTGTTCAAGATAAAGAATATTGAAGGTGGCTAGGGAGAATGTAAGTAACCTAAAATGAGACTGCTATCAGACTTACATCAGACTGAGGAAACCCTACAACCAAGAAGAGAATGGAATGATGTTTTTAAAATACTTAAATATTAAAAAACTACTGATCAGAAATCCTATATCCTGCAAGACTCTTCTTTAAATATGAAGGAGAAATAATGACTTTCTCAGACAAATGAAGCTGAAGGAGTTTGCAAACACTAGAACTCCCTTATAATAAATCTTGAAAGAGATCTATCAAAATTGAAGAGAATAAATTCATAAAAAAGGAACGGAACCAGAAAACTAAGGACAAAATAGCAGTAGCAAATTCTCATATATCTCGTATATCTGTAGTTACCTTAAATGCAAATAGATTGAACTTAACAACAAAACATACAGAATAGCCTGCTGTATCAGAAAATAAAACCCAATTCTATTTCTCCAGGATACTAATCTGAGCTCAAAATAAATACAGGCTCAAAGAAAAGGCTGGAAAACAATCCTACATACAAATGGGGTCTCCTCTTCTCTAAACAAAGAAGAGATAGTCTTATTTCTATCAGAAAAAATAGACTTCCAGCTAAAATTGATAAGTAGAGACATTACATAGGGTGAAGGGATTAACATATCAGGAAGATACAATGTTCATATATATATGCCAAATAAGAAGCATCAACCTATATGAGACAACTATTAACAAATCTGAAAGCAGACAAAGCCAACAAAATAGTAGTAGGGAATGATAATACCCCAATTTATTAATGTACAGAAAATCAATAAGAAAACAATAGTCTTGAAGGAGAAATTATATCACATGGATTTACTAAAAACTTAGGGGGTACTGCAAACTCAACAGTAGATTAAAACAATCATACATCATGACAAAGTGTGATTTATTCTAGGGGTACAGATGGTTTAACATCCCCAAATCGAACAATGTAATATGAGCTAAAAAAAGGAAAGAAAAATCATATACAGATGCAAATAAAGAATTTGATTAGATTCAATATTCATTTATAATAAAAATTCCAAAAAATGGTGATAGAAGGAAATACCTCAGTATAATAAATGCCAAATATATGACAAGCCCACATTAACTAAAAAGGTGAGAAACTGAGCTCTCCCTCTAAGATCAGGTATAAGACAAGAATGTCAACTCTTACTACTATTCAAAATAATATTGAAAGTCCTAACTAGAGCAATTAAGCAAGAGAAAGATATAAAGGAATCCAATATGGGGAATAAAAAGTAAAAGTATCATTATTTTCAGATAACATTATAATATACATAGAAACTAATTACTCCACTAGAAAATTCATAGAACCAAATTAGTACACTAAAATGGCACACTACAAATCAATTTACAAAAAAAATCTTGTGTTCCTATACACAAACAAAAAAAATATCTTGTGTTCCTATACACAAACAAAAAACAAGAAGATAAAGAAACCAGGAAAACCATTCCATTTGCTAATGCACTAAAAAAAAGTAAATACCAAGAAACGAGGTGAAAGATATGTATCATGAAAACTATAAAACATTGTTAAAGGAAATGGAAGACACAAAGAAATGAAAGATATTCCTTATTCATAGATTAGACAAATTGACACCATTAAAATAACCATCTTAAAGATAGCTACAGATTTAATGTAATTTCTATTAATTTTAATGGCATTCTTTAAAAAAGTAGATGAAAGCTTACTGTATGGAAAAACAAAACATCCTTAGTAGCAAAAGCAATTCTGATAATAAAGAATAATGGAGGACTTCAAACAAGCAATAAATCAAAATTATATGCTACTGAAATAAAAATACACAGACCACTGGGATAGAATTGAGAGCCAAGAAATAAACTCACACTGATATGGGCAGGTAATCAATGAAAAGAAACCAAGAGAATATATTGTAAAAGAAGAAGTTCCCTCCAACAGTGTTGGGGAAAATGAAATACCATAAACAAAAGAATGAAATGAGACCATTATCTTACCACACAGAAAAATTAGCTTACAATGGATTAAAGAATTAGCTATCAACACCTGAAATTATTAAATATATAATAACTAGAGGTAAAACATTCCACTGACACTGTTTCATGTTGTCTTTGGGGTCTTGACTACAGCAGTAAGGGAAACAAAAGCAAAAATAAGCAAATGTATCAGACTAAGAATTTGTGCACAGGAAAGATATTATCATTATAATGAAGAGACATTACATCATGTCATGAGCCAGCCGTGACGTAATCAAATGATCCCGAGGGGGAGGGTAGGGATTAACGTTGAGTCAAGAAGACCCCCCACATAACTAAACAATGACAAAAATATTTTTAAAAACTCACAAAAATGGACAGAGATGCTTAACAGACACTTTTATTTAAACCATCAAGTTATGGAGACAAATTGATGGTCTAAAAAATGATGAACTGATAAAAAAAAAAGCCATATATAAACACAACGGAGTATAACTCAACAATTAAAGGTAAACTCATGCCACTTGTGGCAACATAGATGGAGCTGGGAAAGCTCACGTTAAAAGAAGTCAGTCAGAAGAAGAAAGACAAATCCTAAATGGTTTCACCCATAGGTGGGACATGGAAAACAAAACAAAGGAACAGATAAAACCAAACTAAAACAAACCTTTCAGGTCTGACTGCAGGTGAAACTATCAAAGTGGGAGGAGGTGGTTGGGACCCATTGGGAGTACAGGGTCCAATAGACTATGTGATTCATTGGTGTATTGACTGGTTGAGGTGGTAATGTACGTCTCAAGAGGGTGAACCTTGCCTGCTGAATCAAATAGTGTGTGAACCAATGTTGCTTTAACAACAAAAACAAAACAAGCAAAATAAAAGGGTTTCTTACCAGCGTTTCTGACCAAAAAGTTCTCCTTCAACTGCTGAACCCATTTTATCTGACAAGGCTTTGTGTCTTATAAGTTCCTTTCCCCTTTTTGCCTTCCATATTGCCTCCTTCCTCTCACCTGTCTTCACAGCTAAGACCTCATCCAATCGCATCCCAGAGTTTTGTCTGATAGAGAAATTTTAGTTAATTTCTCTTCAGTCTCCTACTTTCTTGTCCTTACCTATGACCTTGAATTTGAAGTCTCTGAATTTCTGACATCAATGTTAGAATAATCTCTTTTTGTTCTTTTCTTCTATGGATTGTAGGCCCCATGCTTCACTTTCATCATCTTTCCAACTTCAAATAATGTATTCAAACCCTTCCTGTACTATGTTTTTTCTTTCTCTGCTATTTTTCTGATAATATTCCTTCATTTTTCTTATTGGTGTCTTTCTCGAGTAATCATCTGTGCTTAAGTTGCATTATGAACTAGACTTCCTACTTGGCTCACATTCCAAATGTGATATATATGTATAAAACACGCACATTGATGGCAAATATATTTACTTTGAAATGTGTATAAATAGTATTGTCAGGCAAAAACAGCATTTAGCATTTGTTTCTTTAAAACCAAATGCTTTAGGTATACATGATTATTTACTTAGAAATATTTAAAAATTAAATAGGATTATTTCAGAATATTATTGTCCATGTCCTGGGTACCTCAGGCAACTAGTAATACACATTTTGTTTTGAAGCCAGCATTAATTAGATACTTTATCAGCTTAATCACACTTGTAGCACAATAATAATTGATGTTCATATTGATTTCTGTAAGGCAATGCAAGGCCCTGAAGCCTCTTCATAATTATCAAAGCAAAGTTAAATTGTGTTCAAGATTAGTTTTAGTGCAAATTATTTTAAACTATGTCTACTGACATTTATAGTAAATATGTTTATTATGCTATCATGTTACAGAAAGGATCTGAGGTGGTTTACATAAGAACATATTACACAAAAAGTGAAAGAAAACAATGGAGAAAGAGTAGGAATGATAAAGGAAAGGGAGAATGGAAGTCGGTTCTCAAAGCTCTTGCCATGTCTGTGTATTTGTGAGCACTTCACCACACATTTTATTCTGAGCATTCTCACAGTCAAGCGGGAGTCATGCCAACAGGGTCAATCTCTTGAATTACAGTGATTATGAGACTATAATACTATTTGCCATGGAGGAGATCTGTTGGTGGAACAGAGGCTGCGATAAATTACTTCCCATGAGCTCCATGAGGAAGACATGCTTAATGTAAAGTGTGATATACCCCATAGCTATTATAGTTGTGATATCAGTATGATGCATGTGGGAGTTTTAGTAAAGTGAGCTCCATAGGGTACAATCATAAGAAACTTTATTCTCCCATTCACACACCATCACATCTGAAGTCTGTTGGTTTTCCCTACCCTTATTGTGAAATATAGGACGCTTCCTTGGGTTCTCTTAGTCTCAGAAACAAAATGTTTCCATTTACTTTTTACTTTTATCAAGGTAAAATTGACACAATAAATTAGATTCATTTAAAGTATGTAACATAATGATTCAATGTTTGTAAATATAGTGAAAGATCACAAATAAATATAATGATCAATTATTATAGTTACAATATTTTTCCTGTGATAAGTATTTTGCAATTTAGTAGCATCTTGCAAGCATGCAAAACGGTATTATTGTCTATATTTCCATACTGTGTGTTATATCCCCAGCTTATTTATTCATTCATGCATTTATTTATTCATTTTTACATGTAAATCTTTATCTTGTTACCTGACAAAATAAAGCAGAATTGAGGTGAAATTACAGTTGCTGTAGATACTCTGACTGCACCCACAATGCCCCCCGAAAAATTTGTTACAAACAAACAACAAACTTACAGTAACATCATTTTACCACATCAAGTCCATAGTTTACCTTAGAATTCACTCTTGGTGTTTATATACTATAGATATTAACAAATGTATAATGACATGAATCTACCACTACAGAATCATACAGATTAGTTTCACTAACCAAAATATCCTCAGAATTCAACCTACTCAATCTCCCCCTTGCCCTAAGTTCTCAGTAACCACATTTTTTAAAATTATCTCATAGTTTTGCCTTTTTTTAGAACATCATAAAGTCAGGATCAAAACTGTTAAGATTGGTTTCCTTCATTTAGCAATGTGTACTTAAATTTCCTCCATGTCTTTTAGTGGCCTGATAGCTCAATTCTTTTTTTTTTTTTGAGACTAGGTCTTGCTATTTTTGCGTGTAGAACTGCAGGCCCACATTGCCCGGGGTACCACAGACTCAAGCAATCCCCATCCTCAGTTTCCCAGGTAGCTGGGATTACAGGCACGTGCCACCACACCAGCTCTATTTTTTTGGAACTAGGTCTTGCTATGTGATTCTGGGGGACTCGAACCACGATCCTGGTCCCAGGCCGCGGATTCCTAGGCTGTCGTTTACAGGCATGCGCCACCATGCCCTGATAGCTCATTTCTTAATGCTAGATAATACTCTGTTGTGTTGATTCATTTGTATCTATTCACCTCCTGAAAAACATCTTAGTTGCTTTCAACTTTTGGAAATTATGGATAAAGCTGCTATAAACATCCATGTGCAGGTTTTCCTTTGGACATAAGTTCTTAACTCATTTGGGTAAATACCAACGAGCACAATTGCTGGATCATATGATAAAATTATGTGTAGTTTTGCAAGAGATTAGCTAAACTGTCTTCCCAAGCAACTGCATCACTTAGCGTGTCCAGGAACATGCAAGCCTGATTTTCCATACCTGGTTGATTTTATTTACTGAGGGTTTTTTCTTTTTTCCCTCTCAAAGTTTCACTTCATTCTTTTCCAAATCTTCTATTTCTTCTCTCATGTTTAGTTCTTTACTGTAAGCATAGGAAACATAATCATAGTAGATTTTTTAATGTGTTTGTCAGATAATTCCATCATCTCTCTCATTTTTGGATCTGTTTTTATTTACAGATATTTTGGGCTCTCATTTTCTTACTGTTTCTTCATCTAGGGATTTTTTAAGTTGAATGTCAGACATTCCAAATTTTAAGATGTGGTATGTTTGATTTTTATTGCCACCCTTTATAATACCTTGATAGTGAGGTACTTCAGATTCATTTGATCCTTTGGGGCTTATTTTAAAACCCTCTAGGACTCCAAAATAGTTCTTATTTTGACATTAATTTTGCTTCACTTGTAAGGTGTGACCTTTATGGGATAAATGATGGATATGTTCAACAATGTCTGTATAATCTGCTTGAAGAATTCAAATGATTCTTGACCTAATATGAACTCTGAGACCTGTCTGTCTTTACAGTTTTTCGGTCATTTTTCTTTCCTCCCAAGTTTATCTTGCTTGCCTCATGGGATTTGACTTTACGTGTTCTTAGGTTCATTTTCAGCCAAAGTCTCAAACAAACTCCTATACAGATTTCTAAAACTCTCTGTTCTTCTCCAGAGCTCAGCCTTACAAATTCTAGCTGCCACAACATCCTATGCAAAGATCTCTATCGCCACAACTCAGAAGAACTAGTAAGTATTGTGTCTGTTATCCATTTTCATATCATCTTTTGTAAATGTCTCTCCTAGTCTTTTACCCAGATCTTTAATTATTAATTTTTTGCTCTGACTGCTATTTTATACATGTTATTTTCAAAGAGCAGTGGTTTTACAGTTTTTTTCCTTTATGGTTATTTTTTTTGCTATTCTGTCTACTAGTTGTTTGTTCACTCTCTTACACAAATATATTCTCCTACCTGTTCTAGCCATTTTGCATTTTTAATTTTTACACTTTAGTCTTTAAACCATCTTGAATGGATTCTTCTATAAGATGTGATGTTTGAATCAAGTTTCAGTTTTTCCATACTGACATTCATTCATTTAACGTGATTGCAAAAAAATACCAAAACTTTCCCCACTAAATTATATTCGTACCTATAGAAAAAAAGTCATCTGACTGTGTATTTGTGGGCTTATTTCTTTAAGATTGG
This sequence comes from Uropsilus gracilis, assembly GCA_004024945.1. NCBI lineage: Eukaryota > Metazoa > Chordata > Mammalia > Eulipotyphla > Talpidae > Uropsilus > Uropsilus gracilis. The sequence goes on along the minus strand of PVHY01001930.1, from coordinate 75,032 downwards.
TCTATTTGTTTACCTTAATTCCAATATCATCATCCTGATGGCTGTATTTTATGAGAAGTTCTAAAACCATGTAATTAGACTTCCAGCTTTGTTCCTTATCATGGTTTTGTTTATTCTTTTAAAAAAGTTTTTTTAGTTTATTTATTTTTATTGATTACACACACATATATACATATATACACACATATGTATACATAGATACACATATATGTATACATATACATATCTATACATATCTATACTTACATATACACATACACCCCGAGGTTCTCCCATCTCTTTATCACCCCTTAACCATCTTAATCTTTTGTGTCCTCCCCCTCCTCCCTTTATCCTTCCTTCCCCTCTCTTGCTCTATGGTTCAGTTCTGTTGGCAGCTTTAAATTTTTCTTATTCATTTGTTTTTTTTTTCTATATCCCTCATATAAATGAGACCATCCTATATTTCGCTTTTTCTTTCTGGCTTATTTCTGTTAACATAATTCCTTCTAGTTCCATCCATGTTGCTGCAAATGACATAAGTTTGTCATCTTTGATTGATGCATAATATTCCATTGTGTAAATAATACCACATCTTTTTCAGCCATTCATCAGTGTTGGGACATTTGGGTTGTTTCCATATTTTGGCAATTGTAAACAGTGCTGCAATAAACATGTGTGTACAGGTGTCCTTTTTAATTAGTGATTTTGTGTCCTTTGGGTTGATTCCAGTAGTGGGATTGCTGAGTTGAATGGTAGTTCCACTCTCAGTTGTTTGAAGGTCCTCTACACAGCCTTCCATAGTGGCTGGACCAGTTTGCACTCCCATCAGCAGTGTAAGAGTGTTACTTTTTCTCCACATCTACATCAACACTTGTTGTTGCCTGTCTTTCTTGCTGGTGTAAGATGGTATCTCAGTGTGGTTTTGATTCCAGTTTATTTATTTTACAAGTTGTGCATTTTGGCTTATTTCATCCAATGTGCCCAACTTCTTCCCTCATTTCTGCCTCCAACAAGCAACAACCTGTTTTCCAAATCTACAAGCTTGATATTTTTCTTTAACAATTCCTCACATAATGGAGATCACTTTTTCTTTGGAGTTGTCCTTCTGTTTGACCTATTTCACTTAGCATAATGCTCTCAAGTTTCATGCATGCTATAATAAATGGCAAGATTTCTTTTGTGATCAAACAATATTCCACTACATGCACATATATATGTGTATGTGTGTATCTATATACATACAAATGCATGTAAACATACAATATTTTCTTTCTCCATTCATCCATTGATAGAATTAGGTTACTTTCATATCTTGGCTATTGTAAATAATGGCTACAATGTATGTAAAGATATATGTGTCTTTTTGATTGAGAGTTTTGTTTTCTTTAGATAAATACCCAGAAATGGAATTAACTATCTGGTGTTTACAGCTACTTTTAGTCACTTTACAAGTCTCCTTTTTGTTTTATTACATTCAGTTTATTAAAATAATCAAAACTCTGAACTTCATTGGCTGTTATCCTTCTCTCACAGGTTGGGCTAGTGGTAAGGGAGGATGTGATCTTGCATTGTACTTCTTTCTAGCTCTTCAAATTTTCTTTGTCTCCATCCTTATTGTACCTTTCCCCCCTACTCCAATGATTAAATTGTCCTAGGTTTCTCTCATTTGAAGAAGAGAGAAGGTAGGGTCGGGGACTATACTTGCTTGGTGATGCTATATACCTTTGCTGTCCAGGTGATTGCACTTAAAAGCCCACATTCTGGGGATCTTCCAGCTTGTGGTGTGTCAGATAGTACTTGGCTGTCCCCTAAACATTTCAGGAAACACAGGTCAAGTGGTCAAGCTCTCTGCATGTTGTGCTTGAATCCTTTTCTTCACCTTGAAGTGAACGTGAAACATCCTTCTTCACGCTAAGGGTGTAGGGAGGAAGGGAAAATGTCACAGCACTATTTCTTCCTCCACCTTCTTACAGACTTTTTATACCTTTGACATGATATTGAGGAAAAACTCAGAAATCAGATCTCTGCCACATCCTTTGCAAGTCTCCTTTGTCATTTCTTTAATGTTGGTTTTTAGATTCTTGGTACCTTCTCCTGACACAGATTTTTAAAAATGAGTGCCATTTTAATATCTTTTCTTTAATAAAAGAATAAAAGTGTAAAAGAATGGGGAATATTGTTTAAAAATGCCTTTTTTTTCTGAGGACCAAAATAATGTACTTCAATTGTATGAATAATCTGATAGTATAGGTGGATTGCATTTTATTTTATTGTTTTATCCTTTTAAACTGAAAAAAATCATATATATTTGTTTTCTAAAGAGCAGAAGCATTGATGACAAAAAGAAAAATTAGTCAAATGACTCTGTCCCATCTTTCAGAGATAGTAACTATTAACTACACTTTATAACCTTTTCTATTCTTTTAACTGGCAATTTACCATTAGCATCTTACTATCCAAATTTTGCTTTATAGCTTATACTTTCTTCAAAATTCATCATCTGAGAGGAAAGCTTGTTAAAGCACATTGTCAGAGCAGCAAAACTGTTTGATTTGTGAACAAATTCAGGAGAGAAAATATAGTGTGCTGCAGCAGATTCTCTTCTTTTGGTAATACTGAATCTTGTGCTTGCTCAGTGTAAACATGTTGTGCATTATCCTATCAGATTCCCCACATTATTATGTGCAACTTTCTTCTATGGATGTTGATAAGCCTGCAAAGAAAGTAGATGAGCCCATGAATTGCAGAAAACTATTGACAAAGGTGATTGAACTGTAAAGCAAGTTTTTAATGTTGATGAAATTGGTCTATTTTAGAAACGAAGGCTCTCTTGTATGTTCATTTCAGAAAAGGAGACAAAAGTACCAGAACATAAACCATCCAAAATAGGATAACACTGCTTTCAAGTGAATGTGATGTTAAACTAAAATCTCTGCTGGTGTATAACTTCAACCCCCCCCAGTGCCTTTTAGGGACTATTGAAGAGTAAATCGCCTGTTATGTGATATTCAACTCATAAAGATTGGGTGACCAAGGCAGTACTCAGTGATTACAGAAGGCGCTAACTGTCTCTATTCATCAAAGAGTAAGCACAATGAGAACTTGCAAACATGGCTCTTTTGATAATAGACAATGCTCCCAGATGTCCTTCTAGTGTTGACAGTTTTGGAGATAATATCACAGTGGTCTTTTTGCCTCCCCTCATTATGTCATTATTGTAGCCTCTGGACCCGAGAATTGCTGCAGCCTCAGGGCATATTGTTCACGGATGGTAATGGAGTATATGTTGCTGATATGCTGATATATAGTCTGATGATGCAGTCAGTACTGCTTGGATTAAGGATTTATGGAAGAGTTTTGACATTCAGAAGGTCTTTAGATTTATAAACTGGACTTGGCATGTATCATAACAAACTATGTATGGAGTATGGAAGAAACTGGGCCCACATTTGTTGCTGATTTTCAAGGTTTCAGGAAAGTGATTATTAATAAAAACAAGTGTTAATCTTGTAAAGAAGGCTAATCTTTGTGAAAATGAATGGTCCAAAGAACTTATGACCCAGAACTTGTCCAACTTGAAGTTCATCCTAGGTCAAAGGAAGAGAAACAAGTAGGAAACTTGGAATTGTGCAGGTTAGGTGATTATTCTTCTAAGTTTTTTTTTTTTTTTTTTTTTTTTTTTTATGGCTTGTGCTCCTTTACCATTTCAGATAATAGTTCAGAGTCTTGCTAATCTTTTAGAGACTCAGGGTACCAAAAAGAGATGTCTGTTCACAGATTCTTAGACTTAAACCTAAGTGTTGGAGGGTTACTTCTGGGTACTTCCATTAACAAAGCTGACACATATATTGATAAAGGCAGGAAAATGGAGCTACTTCCCTGTTGCTTTAGAATTGTAAATTTCAAGATTAGAATTCATAGAAGGGGTCTGGAATAAGGAAAAACGAAGTTTTTGTGATGTTAGCTGATTGACAGGACTCCCTCTTGAGTCCTGCCTGAGAAGGAAAGAGAAGGAAATGATGATATGGAAAGACGGTTTAGGAGAAAGAAGGTATTCTGCCATTTTGGGATCATTCATTTGGGGATGAGCCATTTTGGAAGAAAGAGGATGTGAGCAGTCGCGTGGCCGAGGCAGTTTGAGGCCTACAGCCTTGGGCCCAGTCTAGTGAACTCATGACTTTAGCATCCATAAGCCAAGTATTATGTTGAAGGAGTCTGAACTCCATGTGGAGACTGTCTTAATTAGTTCGACTCAAAGGTTTTTGGAGAGGCTTAAGATGGACCGGCTGTTGATTCCTGCACCTTGGAGTTTTTTTTACTGCCTAAAGTAAGGAGTATGCTGCAAGAAGAAGGAGAACACATCATGTCTTTGACCATGTACTTGGAAGAAGCTGAAACACCCCAAAGGGGAAAAGGAAGGATACCCTGTGTTTGGAACACATGCTGCTGAAGTCAGATTGATTGGACATGTGGTGAGGTGATCAGAGGCTAAAGGACAGTTTTAGACAATGGTGGGATAATTGGGTTTTCTATAGTTCATATTTAGGTAATTGGTTTGTTTACAAACTATTTATTAATAGTTTGTTCACTTTATAAGAATTTGGTTTGGCTTTGGAATTACATAGGAAAGTGGCTGCTGGTAGTAAGAATCCACAATATAAAGTGCTTTGAAAGAAAGTTTTTTAATTCAGTCTGGGAGAGGCCTGGAACAGGCAAGCAGCAGGTATTTGAATAACAAAGGTAACTAGGGAGTGGAAGTTTAAGGGTTAACAAAGGCTTCTGTCCTGTTAATATCACACTGCAAGGTATGGAGGTTTCCCCTTAGTTTAGGAAAAGCTGACAGAAGAAAAAGGATTTTTAGGTAAAAAGAGCCTGCCCCTCTCTCTCCCAACATCAAGTGAACAACAGGTGTTTGCTGTTTGAATTCTTTTTAGCCCACTCCTGTCATCTCATCCACTTCCAAGAGGTATTGGTGTCTACTTAACTTCAGTCTTCAACTTCCTCCCAGCCACTCTTTTATGTAAGTAATAATTTTTAAAAATTTCATTTTTTCTTATTGAACTAGCTTTACTTGTATGCATTATAGAACGTAAAGATAAAGAATAGATTTTAATTTACATCATAGTATATGCTTATCACAGTATATAATGAAACTAATTCTACTGTATTGTTGCACATATATGAAAATATAGCCACTGAAAATTCCATTAAGAATTGAATATTTTCCCAGCCCACTGCACCTTGTGTCTGGGCACTGGTGGACCATGCCCCAGTCCCAGTAGCCAGGGCAGGGGCTCAGGGTGTGGGCCCCCAGTGGGGAACTTCTGGTCTGTGTGGAAGGGGTGGGGGACTGGGATTCTAACCTCTTCTGGCTTACTACCACTCCAGTCAGTCCTCATCAGCAATTAGAAAAATCACTAATAATCCAACAGAAGAAACAGAAGAGGTGAAAGATATAAGTGAAAACTCTGGACACACACTTCTGGGTAGGAACCATAAAGAGAACCACTGAAAACAGGACTGTGAGACCAATTATAGAGTCAACCTATCAAAATTACACCAACACCATCACCAGGGGCTGGGAGCCAAAATTCTTGTTCTAAGAAGCTGCCAGCAAGAGTAAGGAGCACACCTTTTTGACAGGGGGAGGGAGACCACAGAAATAGAGCAGCATTTCAAGCTAAGCAGCAAACTATGACTGAGGAGACCAACCAGACCAATCATCAGCTGACATCTGTTTCCTCAAAGAACCTCTCAGTTGACAAAGGAGAGGAACCAGGATCTCTAAGCCAGAGGCCAGAACTACAAGGTGAGAGAAAAAAGAAGAAAAAAAAGAAAACACCAAAAAGGGAACTGAAAACAGAATGGAGGAGACATCCAGCATGTACGTGGACTGGCTGCCTGACTCAAAGCTAAGGCTGGAAAACTTAACATCACGGACCACTGTGCCTGAGGAACACAGATCCTCATCTATGAAAAGGACATTGTCCTGGAAAAAGAAGAGACTAAAGGGCTAACACATGGACCAATGAACTGTAGTAAGAGAGGAGGTGGAGTGACTGGAGGGGGTAATCAAGGAGAGGGGGTTATTCCTAAGGGGACCAACAACCTTACAAAGATGACTGATATTATATGATATTAATAGTAAATAAAACAATGTAAAGAGACTATCAATCCAAAAAAAAAAAAAGGTAAATAGTTCTGTAGCTGATGTTTTATATAATGCATCTGTGCAGAAATTCTTGAGAATATTATCATGAGTGTTTAATAGTACTCAATTTTGGAAAATTGCTTGAGGTCTTTGGATAAATCTGAAACAGATTATAATTTTCTTATTCAAAATAATAGAATACATGTAATCCATTCTCCCACCAATTCCAAATTTGTTATCTGACATAATAAAATAATTAGATTTAAATGAGAAATACCTCCATATAAATTTATACTTTATTTAAAAATAAGATATCTGACTGCTTTGACATGTTTTTCCCACACCATATTGTGACTATCTTTATGCAATAAATGATGTATGTTGATATTTATAAGCATATGATTTGCCTTGTTTGTGTAATGGTTAAACCAAGCTATACCCACAACCTAAAGGAAATTAATTACCAAGAAGCATATATTGAGGGAGGACTAGATCACTTCTTATAAACAGAGATATTTCTTATCACCTAACTTCATTCTGGTCACAAATAACTGAAAGAGAGAGGGATTTCCAATCTCAAGAGCCAATAGAAATCAGAAATGCAGGCAGGTAGATGTATGAGGTATTAGTGAATTCACTGAAGACTGCATAGGAACTAGAAGAGAACACCTCATTTGAAAATGAAAGTCAGTCTACGGCCATACCACCCTGAACACACCCGATCTTGTCTGAAAATGAAAGTCAACACTCAGCTTTTATCAATGGTTGCCACTGAGAATAAAGATAGTAGAATTGCCCAGATCTTTGGATTTTGAAGAAAAGCTAAAATTCTTGTTTTTTACACTTGATCTTAACCAAAAGGCTGAGAAACGATAAAAAATTCCTGTTTTTAAATGAATTTCCCTGATCTCCTCATTATGTAGCCAAAAATCTCAGCCCAAATGAATTATGTCTGTGGGTCAGATTTAGTCCAAATGTAGCTTATTTGCCCTTTTGAAGGGAAATGACTATATGGAGGTTTCAGTGACAGAGACCTATAAGATGACCTACCACAAAAGCTTGCTAAATCTGAAATGATTAACACCACAGATCATGTTATTTTGAGAGTTTGTGCAACTTATAGAAGGATGTATTCAGTGGCCATGGGAGCAAGAGATAGAAGATAATGGAAAAGGCTGCCAGGAGGAATATAAAGTACTTAAGATCAAGAGTAAGAGAAAATGAGCATTACTGGAAACTAAATTATGTAAAATTGAGGGGTAGTAGGGATAGTAACTTAGCCATGATTAGTCAGGTTTAGCAAATTCAGTATGATAAGAGTACAAAATCTCTGGTTTCTTAAGCTACCGGCTCCTGAATGCCTTTTCAGTTCTTTTAATTCTATTCTAGTATTTGGAATGTTATAATGGACAGTTGGATTTGTGCTTCCTCTGAGAATTTTTCTGGCTTCCACTGAAGTATGATCATATGAATAAAGCTTCCAACCTCCTTTTATGTTATTTGTAATCCAATAAATACTCACTTGCTTGAGGTGACTGAATGAGCCTCTTTTTATAACTAAAATATCCTAGCAATATTAACATGTTATAATTTATCTAATCAGTTCCTCATTGTTGAACATTAAAATCATTTCCAACTTCCAATTTGTATATACTTTTGTCATGAAAGCCCTTATACATTTATTATAGTAAATAAGATATTCACTAGGATAAATTCTTAGGACTGGAATTTCTCAGAGAGTATGTGAGCATTCTAATACTATATTTTGCTAAATTGTCATCCAAAAAGATTTTATGAGTTTATACTTTCTACCAACAGTCTGATAGTGTCAGTTTTTCATTCCTGTATAGTAGTAAATATTATTTTAAAGACTTTTGTTAATATTTTGAGTAAAATTCTTGATTTGTCATTTTTATCTTATTAATAGTAATGGCTATTATTAGTGTAGAGCTATGTGTCATAAATTTTGTTATGAGCTCCAAAAACTTTACCTCATTTAATCTTATCAAGAACCTCACGAGGAGTGGAAATGGAGATAAGAGAGGTTTAAAATGACCAAACAGTAAATAGTATAATTTTTACCCAAGTTTACTTACACTAGATTATGAGGTTAGTTCTTTAACTTTTTTGTTTCCTTTTTTGTTTTTTGGGGTCACAGATGCTACAAGTATTTCTCCCCAATTTTTCATATTCATATAATTTTACTTAAATTGCTGCTTTGATTAATGCCTAGAAGATGTTTTAAGAATATTTAATTCTAATTTTTCTTTAAGGATCCTGTTTTCATTATCATAATTTAAAAAGCTTTTCCCATTTCAATATTAAGAGAAAAAAGTCTTTTACAGTTTCTGCTAGATTTCAATTTTGTCATATCCAGGAGATGGAGAGGTTGGACACCTTGGGAATAACACTGATTTTCACACTTAATGAGAATTTCCCTATTTTTTTTGTATATTATTCAATAATTTTATTTTTATTGCATAGCAGTTCATTAAGGCTATACCATTACTTACCTGTCATTTCCCTGGTAAATATTCAGGGTCTCTCTAAATTTTCACAACTACTCTGATAAACAGCGTTAACACAGCTTCTTGATTGTGTGTCAAGTATTTCTTTAAAATAGATTCTTAAAAGTAAGGTGATTGAACCAAAGGGTCTGGAGATCTTTGCGATTTAAAAAATACACTTTATTTTTGTAAATAGTTTTAAGTTCAGAACAAAATTGAACATAACAGCTTTCATAAATATTCTACTTCACAGTGCCCTTAAGCATCAACATTCTACATATAGCACAGGTACATTTATTACAATGGACCAACATTGACACATCAATATTACCCCAAATCTATAGTTTATGTTGGGGCTCACACCTTTTGTTGTATATTCTATGGGATCTGACAAAGGTACTATATCCATATAGCATCCTATCTCTATTATAAAATCATACAAAGTAGTCTCACCACCCTAAACATCCTCTGACTTCCTCCTACTTATGTGTCCTTCTTCCTTAACACTTGTCATCATTGATACTTTTTTCACTTTCTGCAAATTTTGCCTGGTTCAGGATATCATGTAATTGGCATCATATAGTACAGTCTTCATCTTTACTCTTCACATCACATCACCATGACTCTACCCTACAAGTTTTTAAAAACAACAGCGGCACTGTAGAAGTCAATATACTTTATCTTTTGCATTGACTGAACTTTCCAAAGCTTCTCTTTGGAAAGTGGAAAATGATTTCAATTTGTGTTTCTTTAATTTTGAGTGAGATTAATTTTTTGATATATTTTCCCTTTTCAGTCAGTCAACCAAACATTGAGGGCTAAGAAGATTTAACTAATACTTAGAGACATTCTGTGGTTTTAGCAAAATGTGGAGAGCTATACTTTTATACTCCCTGAGTAGGGGGTCACACCCTGTGATTTTGGGATTATGCCCCAATTGGCCCAGATAAAACAGTTGGTATTGAAATGAAAACAACCTGAATATATAAAGACACATACCCTGTGTCTTGGAGGAAGAGGCACCTGGTTGTGATTTTCTTAATGCTGTTGTTCCTTGTAATTTACAGGAAACATGGTATATTCTAGTGAGGAAGGCATTGATTTTACAGTAGGAATATGGCTTTCCCTCTGTCTCTTGCCTCCCATAGATGAATCTTTTTTCTAAATTCTGCAGGGGTCTTACTACCTCATCCTCAGGAACTCATATAAGCTACAAACTTGACTGTGAATTGGGGTAGCAGTGAACCACACACTGTTACTGATATCAGCATCTCACTATTAAGATCATAATCATGACTCACCAGAAATAAACATCAGTAGCCCCAAAACAGAAATAGACACTTGCGTGGTGCATTTTCATTTTTATTAAAATTTTCACTTGGATCATAGCAGCATGAAGTTCTCATTTTTCTTAAAGTTATGGGGCTTTCAACCTGTAATAATTTGCCTGGCTAGCCATATATAATTGCTTTTTCCCTCCCCCCAAGGAGTAGAGAACTTTTCAAAGCTTTCATTTCCCTGAAGTACCTAGGGCAAAAGGCATGGGCTGGGCCGGAAGACCATTTTACTGAAGAGGGAATTTAGTGATTTAGTCCTCACTGAGGCAGATCCATAAGTCCGCGGGCATGGGTGAAGGACTCAAGCTTTCAGGAGTTAGGTTAGAAGAAAATCTGCATTTTATATGAAAACTTGGACTAATATTATTGGTATAGTGCTCTTAAGTTCCCTATACATTAAATTATAAGTAAACACTAATGTACATTGGACAGAGTTCACCTCTTATTTGCACTGTCAAATTTAGGGATTAAACAAATAAAATTTACATCACTACCCCACAAATTTCTTAGGCTGGCACTTTTCAAATTTTACAGATTTGAATTACTAAATTATTTGTGCTTTCTGAGTCTCAATATTCCCTCCTGGGAATAAAAGCTAATACAACCCATGTTTCCCACTCTCCTTTCTCCAAGGAGAGGTGGGTGATTAATGAGATAATGAATGTAAGGAGAACTCCCTGGAGGAAAGACATTTCATAAACACTTGAAGTGAAGACTTTGGCTGACTCACTGCTTCTAATAGCTCAAAGATATGGATAAATCTTTTGATATGAATCTTAGCTACTTAGTCCACATACCTCAGGCACACCTTAAAACAGAATTCTGGAAAGTTTCCTAAATGTCAAACTGATCTTGCTTATAGCAAAATTCATCATCAAATTTGTAATTAACAGAAAGTGTTTTTGAAATTTAATGATTCATCTCTCAATGTTTTTTTTTTTTTTTTTTTTTTTTTTTTTTTTTTTTTTTTTTTTTTTTTTTTTTTTTTTTTTTTTTTTTTTTTTTTTTTTTTCAGGGTGAATATCAGGGCAGTGATGAGGACTAATGCCTATGAACTGTTGCCAGGAACTGTCTGCTTTGGCTTTTCATGATCTTTCAGAACAGAAAGTCTTATCCCAGAACCACTACCTTTAAAATAAATGGATGTTCCCACTAACTGAAGCTATCCTAGAAGAATGGAGATGAATTGGTAAAAATTTAGAAAGCCTGAAGCAAAAAATAAAAACTCACAACTGGAAGAACTGAATGGATACCACACCCAACTGTTTTCCACAATCTTAAGGTAGGTTGAGGATGTCATGATGTTACTGTAGATGTAACTGAGAGCTTCTAATTATGCCTCAGGTTCTGTGGGTTAAACAGAAAATAATCTCAGAACAACTGAAGAAATGATTTTCCAACTCAACTTTTCTGTTAAATGAGAGCCATAACATTTTGTTAGATTAGAAAATCAGTCAAGAGACATACTACATTCGATTCCCATTTTAGATGGTTATTTATTCTTAATGACTTGCCTGAAAAAAATTGTTGCAAAATGTCCCTCCTCTGTATATATTGCAGAGTTGGCTTCCTTACCTCAGCTTCATCTATCAGTCCTCTAGCTGCTTTTCATAATAAATACTCTTTTTTGAAATTTCCTTATCTGCTGAAGACTCTCCTAATCTTTTTACTCTTAGAGATTTAGAGATTAGTTTATTATAAGGTAGCATCTCTGATCATAGAGGTAAAGCTAGATATTTTAATAAATGGTAATAGGTAACCATTTGGAAGAAGATAAAATGACACCTATATTGCAAACTATGCACCAGAATAAACTTCAGGGCTGGGGATCTAAATATAAGAAATGAAAGTATACAAATATGTGAAGAAACATAAGTAACTTCAACAGTTAAAGGTGTAAGGCAAGATTCTCTAGTCATGACTCAAAATCCAGTGTTAATATTGAGAGAAAATCTTTCATGACAAAGCGATGACAACAACGATGATGATGATGATGATGATGATGATGACGACAGGTGCCATGAACAAAATCAAAGGACAACTGACAAACTAGCAGAAAATACCTATGAAATAGGTCACAGACAAGAGCACATTCCCAGAGCTTGTAGAGGTGGTAGAAACTGAAAGAGGAAAGGCAAAGAACTATTTGAAAAATGGAAATATAACTATGGACAAACAGAAAAACATATTAATAGTCCTCAAACATTTAAAAATATTATCACTCAAAAATTACAAAAATATCCTTTAAAATGACAAATAATGATGTATAATTTCTCACTACCAATTGGTAAAGATAAAAATAAAGATAACACATTTTGTTAGACTGTGAGGACCCAAACATTCCCTCAAACATTGCTAGTGGAAATGTGCACGGATACAACTTTCTGTAAGGGAAGATGGCATTGCCTAAGAAAATCACAGATGCACTGGTTTTTGTCCCAGAAGTCCAAAATCTAGGAGTCCAGAATAAAGATATACTTCCAATAGATACAAAAATATATATGTTGAAGGTATTTGTGCCAGCAATATTTGTAATTACAAAATATTGGAAACAACCTGAATTCCAACAACTAGAAGAATGGTTGAATAAATTACAATATACTACATGAAATACTCTGCTACTTAAAAAAATGAGAAAGCCCCCACAAAATTTATATGGAATAATGTCCAAGACATATTTACTTAAAGTGAAACAGAGAAATACAAAAGGTATACATAGCAGGCCACCTTGAGAAAAATGGGCTATAGGAATGTACACGTTCATCTGCAGATTTGTGCAAAAGAAACACAAGAAAGAAAAATAAGTGGGAAACTAAAGGTATTGGTTACTTAGAGAGATTTGTAGAGAGTTATAGGAAGAAGGAATCAATAAATATAGGTTAGCAGGGATGAAGAAGGAGAAATAATTCTGTTTGTATTTTTATTTATATAGGTGTGACATTCAGAACCGCAGTAATGCTTCACATATACAACTTTTTCCCAATAAATAATTAACATCAATTAGAAAAGAGAAAAAAGTCCAAGATAGAATGTAATCTATAAAAAAGAAATCTATCTATTAAAATAGACTATCTTAACTACAGGCAAGTGAATGGGTTAATTAGACTTTGGAAAATATTTTTAATGGATAATACCAAGCTAAAGATAGAGTTGGTAGAATAATTTACAAATATGGTTACCTAGTTGCTAAATCTGTTTCTCATGGACCTATAAATGAGCAATAGTGTAACTGCTTTATATGTATCCTAATGTTGAATAAATAAGTAAATATATTGGAGACAATAAGAACTGTTTCACTACCTGAGAAAGATTACAGAGAAATGAAGAGAAAAGATTATAATGAAACTTGTAGTATTAGATTAGAATCCTGGCTATCAACACAAATCTGTGGTTTTTAATAACTATACAGATAAATAGAGGTAAAAATAAATATAGGTATGTGTATTGGTGGGTTATTACTCATTCATATTTGTTGGGCAAGAGTTTGATATTAGTACCTGTAATTAACCATAGGGGAATGCTGGTAACCTTGTTACCAGTGATCAAGACTAAGATCACTGATTATGAAAAATGACCTCTGACATGCACTAAGAACATTACTTAATGTAGTTTTTTGGCCTGAAGACTTAGGTCAAGCTGATGGTAGGAAAACACCTAACTAAGCACCGTTCTACAACATAAATAATAAATATTCTGCCAAGAACGTAAAAAAACAAAGAAAAATGAGGAGTTGACACAGATTACATAGAGAAGACTAAGGAAGAAAGTGTGATTCTTATTAGCTCCTGGACCAAAAAAGAACTCAGGGGAAAATCAGTGGAATCCAAATAGTATTTTTATAATTATTGCCCTGGTTTTGGTTATTAAACTAGAGCTGTGTGAATTATTAACATTAGAAGAAGCTAATGTTAAGGGTATCAGTGAACTCTAATTTTTTTCCAGTCTAAAATTATTTCAAAGTCAATATGTAAAAGTACTTATTACCATTTAAATTTAATATCAGAAAAGAAAAGTATTTAAAGATACATTTTTTCCATTTTGAAGTGAAAAATATACATTAGCTGAATGTATATTTTTATACATTTTGAAGTGAAAAACACATTTTCTGTGCAATTTTTTTTGCTCTCTTAAAAAAACAATATAAAATTTACCACCTTGTCCATTTTTAAGTGCAGTATTTGGTAGGTTGTATGAAAAATACTTAACACTGTTTTAAAATAACTCTCCAGAACTTTTTCATCTCTTGGCACTGAAACTCTAAAACCCATTAAGCAATAAATCCTCAACCTCCTTTTCCCCCTAACCTGGAAATATTATGATTCTATCTCCAGTTTTTGTGATTTTGACTACTCTAATACCTCATACCAGGGTAATCATACAGTATTTTGCTGTGTGACCGGCTTTTTTCATTTGGTGTGAGGTTTTTAATGTTCATCCATGTTGTAGGTTATGACAAGATTTCCTGCATTTTTTAATGCAGGAAATACACCACATTTTGCTTATTCATTCAGATGGTGATAGACACTTAGGATACTTATATATTTATAAGTATCTTCTGAATACAGTTATATGACTATGCTGCTATGAACACAGTGTGTAAATATGTCTTTCAGACCTTGCTTTCAACTCTTTTTTGGATATGTACTCAAAAGTGGGATTGCTAGATCCTATGATATGCATCTTACTTTTACTTATATTTTTTATTGTTGAATGTATCTCATATAGAAAGAGTAGATTATACATATTTGCATGCACAAAATAAGTATAAGTCAGTTTTAAAGAATAATAGAACCAACATTTACTAATTCCTATCAATACCTTGGAGGTTCCTATTATCCTTTCCTTTATTTTATCCTGCATAATCTCCTACCAAAGCTAACCAATGCCTTCACTATTGTGTTAGTAATTTGTCCCTTTTCTTTATGGTTTCACCATGTGTATATTTTTCCCCATAGTGTGTATTTTAAAATCTGTTAAATGCTGAATTCTTGATGTATAAGTTGATCAATTTCAGCAAACCCATAATTAGGGTGTTTGGAGTGAGTCATTTCAGGAATTCATGAGAAAATCTACTACCAAGATCACTCATACAGTCGTTGCTAGGATTCGCGTATTCCCTGGGATTGCTTGGAGACCTCAGATTTTGTCAGATGAAAGTCTGTGGGCAGTGCACAACATGGCAGTTAGTTTCACTCAGGTCTAGTGAAGTAGATGAGGAGAGAGAGTGAGCAATAGAAAAATCACCTTTTTGGGTACCTAACTTTGGAAATACTTATTTTTATTTGTTAGAAACTAGTCAAATCCCATCCAAAGGGAGAGGTTGAGACAAGGACAAAACTGGTAAGTGGGAGCTGACAAACAACCGAAGTCCTATGGAGGGCAAGAGGAAGGTAAGATTGGAAGCCAGAGGGGTAACCACTTCTGTTACTGAATCCCTTGCCATGGAAGTGGGAGGAGCATCTCAGTGCGGTGGCACCATCCCACAGCCTCACTCACATGCAGCTGCGTTGATAGCAATTCTGAGCATGCCAAGAGCTGACTTTCAGAGTGGGGGACACCTTGTAAGGAGGAATGAATAAAGGGGATATATAGTGGAGGTGAAAAAAAGGTGGAAGGAACTGTCTCTCTTACAGAAGAGATACAAAGGTGAAAGATACATGGGGAAGCTACTCCTGGTCCTTGGTCCTGGCAGCTTTAGCATTTTAACAGGGGCAATAGTAGCCCCTGTGTGGATGATATGATATGTTTTGAATTTCTTGTCACTCCTTTGGCTTTCTTTCTGGGACATGCCATCTTCCTTTCCTGTGACTGATGCTTTAATCTTGTTTTGGCATTTTGGGACCTCAGATGCCCTGCTTTGGTCAGAATCTATTTGGCTGGATATTTTCCCATAAAGTGGGTGGGTAATTTTCAGAGTTTGATTTATATTTCTATAGGGAATCTATTATTTGAAATCCTTTTTCCCCCTCTCTCTCCATACATTTTGAACTTTCATATTAACTATCGAGGAAGTGCAAAACTATTCCCTTAAATCATGCACAGTGGTAGGGAATCAATGTTATCAATAACATCGCGTATGGTTATGAACAACACTCAGGAAAAAAAAAAGTGCAGGTCAAGTTGGGGGACAATCACAAGTGAGGTCACAGAAAGTAGGAATGAGAAACTCTGAAGAAGGGAGAAATCATCTGCGGCAACAGCTACTGGCAGCTCCGTAGATGAGGACCTGGAAATATGCACATAATTGGAAATCAAGGGGTCACTGGTGGTCTTCGCAGCAATGCTTTTGGTGAATTGGTGGTAAAGGAATGCAGTGACTTGGATTGGTGTCTGAATATGAGCTGAGGAAGTGGGAAATCTTGTATGAACTTCCCTTGAGAAAACTAGAAGTTGCATACCACTTCTCTGATGAGTGTAGTGTTACATTCAGGTGACTATTTGAGAATGATGAGAAATCCCCACTCTACCAGCCACTATCCAATAAAAAGGCTGAATTTCAGGACATTTCCAATCAATTCACTTTATGTGAAAGATGACTCTCTTTCTTGAACATGTGCTTGCTCTTAAATTCTTTAAAAATGGTAGACTATTTTCACAATTGCTGACCATACAAAATGCATTTCTCATCATCAGTCTCATAAATATTCAGTTATCGTGCCTTCCCCCAGTCAGATTTTATTCATTGTATTGAATTGAAATCTCACCATTCCTTTCTGCTCCTTTGTAAAAAGAAAGAATTTTCGGCAGTTTTTGCCATGCCTCAGTCTTGAGGGAATGTAAATATAAGCATAATTGATTTTCTGAACTTGCTCCCCACAATGTTTCAGTGTTTTATGCATTATAGGTGGGATGATTGACAAATCAGCTCTGATTGCTAATTAGAAAGCAGAATATATTAGAAGCATAGCACATATATCTAGCTCACTCTCAACCCTGGAAATGTAACACTTTTCAATGCTCTAGTGCTTGCTGTCTAATTACCTGCTCTTTTCTTTGACTCAACCATTCAGGAATTATACTTGCTGTGTCTGACAGTTCAGGGGTGATTGCTAATTAAATGGGAAAATTCGCTTTGCCTCACCTTGACTCATCTTTCTTTCCCCTGCCCCCTCCGAAGTGACACTTTTCCTCAAAAAGCATTTTTTTCCCTTCACGTGTTGGCCAGATAATGAAGCTTTGTGCTCTTATCCCTGTTTGAAGCCCAAATTCTCAAAGTAATTTTGCTTTAAGGATTGGTGAAATAGGAATTCTGCCCTTTCCTCTTTCTAATTCTGGGTATAAAGGTTTTTTTTTTTTTGTGTGTCAGTGCCCTAATGGCAAGGCAAGACCCCTGGGGTTCCCATTTTTTCTGCATCAACTCAGCTATCAGCCAGAGGCCCTGAAAGGAGAGGCCATCTTTGCTTTTTGTGTCTTAAATAAGAGTTCACTGTTCACACCGGGGAAATCCGTGGGCACCTGCAAGCCGAAGAGGAAGAATTGATTTCCTCTCACCCTTCCGGTAATCTGAATGTCACCTCAGAAGTTGCTAGGGTTTAATTGATTTGTGACAACTTCCCGCCATCAGACCCCCTATGAATGATTAGAGTGTTAAGGAAGTTGGAGACACTAGTGACATTAAATAGACAGGGTTCTGCCTCGCCTCCTGGAACCCCATTACCAAACATTTGAAAATAGCTTGTTTCTTTCAAGTGCTTAAGACTCATTTATTTTTGTTTATTTGAAGATGATATAGAAGAATTATAGAAGATGGAACACTAGAAAGTTGCCAATTAGCTATGGTTTTTTGACTTTAAAGGTGGCATTTTCATGTAGTTCAACTGAATATTAACTACTCTCAGAGAAATGGGAGATTGAAGCCTCAATTGATGAAATAAATTCTGAGTTCCGATCCATAATCTTTGTCCTTATATCTAATAGGTTAGTGAAGTCAATCCCTTATTAATAAGATTTTTTTCCCCCATATCCATCCTTTTATTGAATATTAAGACAATAATGCTAGGACTTAGGTATCTACCAGCACCGCTTAATTACCCATTATGCAGGTTAAGCAGGCTTACAGCATGCCCTCTCCCCACCAGATATCTATAATTTATATAAAAATTATTTAGCATAGAAAATGTGATACATATTGTTAGGTAAATGATTTGGTCGGGCATTTCTCTCCACTGATCTGTATAACCAGCACCTGGGATACTGCATCTTCCCTATGATTGTGTGGTCAAGTGGGTGTGCACACCTAGACCCAGGTGAGGCATAGAGAGCAGATAGAGCATGTCAATAGAGAGCAGGCACACAAGAGGAGAGAGCATACAAGAATGCCAGAGAGAGAGAGACCAGAGGAAGAGTGTGAAGATTCCCTGGGGGCTTGCCTCCCAGTTTTTCCCACCCTAGCTCTGGCTCTGGCCTGCCCTGCCTAGTGTCTGTGTAACTGCTAGAACCAATAAAGAACCTATGCAGAACCTATACAACTGGCTTCACAATCAGGCTGATTCCCCAACACATATGCACGAATGCAGTTAGTTTAACCTACCTCCAGAGTCAGCTTGCTAATATTTGAGGTACTACCTTAATCAGAAATATACACAGCAGGGAGGTAAGTTAACAGTTGAAAGACCAGATAGTTACTGAAAATGTTTAACTCTCAGCCATGTCAGCTAATACTAGAGGGTATGTTAACTAGCCTTAGGGATCCTAGCAATTTTAAATTGGTGAAATAAGTACTATTCAAGGTCAGTGTATTGGCTTGGAAAGTGGCATAGACTCCAGCCTCCTTGCCTGAAGAAGTGTTAGAATCTAGGGTGTTCTAGACCCAGGACTCTGATTTCCATTAAAGGACTGATTGAAGCCTGTTTTAAGGATGACTTTGCATTTGCCTTCAATGAACCTTTCATGAAAAGACAGAGAAAGGAGATGTTTGTGGAACTTGTACTACTGAATATGTTATTGGGGTTGTTTTCAGAAAAAAATTCTGATAGTGATGCAGAGGGTATAAAAAGGTATTCATCTGATGGGAAAAGCTCAAAGGAAGTGAGAACATTAGATGGTATAGTAGTTACAGAAGGATGAAGGCCTGAACTTGCTCATATGATAATGAGTGAGTGGAGTAAAGTGGAGCGTTTTCAAAGATGTGTGAGAAAAATAAATGGATCTAATTAATAATTGCATATGGGGAGAAGTTATGTGGTTGAAGAGGGAATCATAAAAACAAATCCCAAGATGTCTGATTTGCCTGATGCCATTTACTAAAACAGAGAACCATAGATAAGGAGGCTGAGGGACAAGCTGAGTGAAATAATGTGAATTGCCTATAGGATATTCAGGTGAACTAGTCCAACAGGTGGGTATATAATGGATATAGCCATAACCAGACACATATTAATTGTCTGGGGTTAAGAAAGGATATTTTGTTGGAGATGAGTCAATGCACTCAACAAATATCTGTTAGTAATGTTCTATGCCACAGGCCAAGATGGGTGTAATCATGGTCCTTATTATGACTATAGTATTTGGTAGGCACAGTGTAACAGGTATATATGAAGTCTTGAATCGGGTCATCTAGGGAGACCGTAATTGAAAATGCAAAGTCAGTATCCCATGAATGTTTAACAATTAAGAGGCAGGAAGAAGAAGAAGGATGATAGGAATGGTATCATGCAAGTGAAGGTGGAGAGTGAATGTGGGTAGATTTGCCAAGTAGGAGGAAAATGGGAACAGAATATTATTGAAGTCAACAGATACAAAATTTCCCCCACCCAAAGGGAATATTTCCAATAATGTGGAGATCAAATAAGTGACGAATGTAAATATCCATTCAAACAACTCTTTGTTGGTACATGAATAAGATCAATTTTCTACAGTGAGGGGAAATAACATGTTGAATACTGACTACTGAGTAAAGACTAAGAAGTGATAGAGTGGAAATGAGTCTCTAAAAAGATTGACCATAGAGGAATACTAGAACTTATTGTGCAAAGGTTTTTGGAGCGCAAGAGAGACACTCAACCAGAGTTCTGCTTCTTGATTCATACAACAGAGAGGCAGAATGGCATAAAGTCACCTAGCATGAAAATAAACTAGGGTGAAATAAAACAAACAAAAAAATGAAAAACTAAAATTATAAGGGAGGTGGAAGAAATGACTTCAAACTTTGTTGATTTTAATGAAAATGGATGCCTTGGATAGCTACATGTTTTAGAAGGTGACTTGAGAAGTATTGGCTTTTCTAATAGATGCCTATCATGTCAGCTTGAAGCAGACAGAGGTGTTCTTTGCTGCAGCGAGGGGGAAGTGTGCCTTGCCCAGAGAGGACATTTCCGACCTGCTAGGACTCTGACAGGCCATTTTGAAAGGAACATAGTTCCAGGAATGATGCTCCATTGCAAGTGAGTAAGCATTTATGGGCTTGTCACACTTTTACTGGAAGTAACTACCACCTTATCTTCTGAGCAATTGCTTTCAAGAAATATGACGGGAAAAAAATTTCAAAACTCTGAACTCTCCCAATTTACTCTTTATTTTTTTTAAAGTCTCTGTAGAATTGTTCATGATTAAGAACTGGTTTCTCTAAAGTACAGGTGAGTCTGTTAGCAATTAAGAGTAGACAAATTTAGCTTAAGGACCAGAGGTGAAGCCTTGGAACCAAAAGCATGGCGTTGAGGGCTGATGAGCTTGGATATCTCTGTTGTTCATTGACCGTGTGACTTTGGGAAGATTACTTTGACTCTCTGAGACAGGGATAATAATAAACTAAGAGGAATATAGTGAAATAATATCCTCCAAGTGTTTGGGGAAAAATGCTTGTTCAATTGTCATATATTTTGGTATATAAATTTGCTTAATTTCATTGGTTAAACTTGAGCAACATTTTTTCAGCATCTATGTATGGTAAGCACAGTACTTTGTCTACTTACATAGCAAAAAAATAAGAAATAGCTAGTACATAAGATGGCAAAGAATTTTTTTTATTTACATGAGTAGATAAAAATGGTGGAGGATACTTGAAGTAGGAGGGATTTATTGAGAATAAATGATAGCAAATATAACTTCAAACTACAGTGAAATGCAATCATGCTGTTATAAACAGTCAATAAGAAATTGTTTATTTAGACTTAAAGGAAAAAGATGGTATTGTTTCTTTGAGATGATTTAAGTGCTAGGAAGTGGTAATATTTTCTTAGCCTGGTGGTTCCTTTACTTATACTTTTTAAATACTATTTTATACTTTCAGAGAGTCCTGGGCCACTTCCATATTTTAAGCATCTAGTTTATTTATTGGGAGAAAGTCAAAATAAGACCAAGAATGGTGGTATGTTTTAAAATATCTATGTATGTAAGTTATGTGTGTCTCTTTATCTAATTCTATCTATCTATCTATCGATCGATCTATCGATCTATCATCCATCCACCCACCCACCCATCCATGCTCCATCCATGCATCCATCCATGCATCCATCCATCCACCTATCCATCTATCCATCTACCTACCTACCTACCTACCTATCTATCATCTATCTATCCCTCTATATATCAATAGACTTTTCACAAGACAGTTCCCAGACTTTTAAAAACTTACTCAAAGTCTATTATAAGCACTATAAAGACTATCTTCTTTCAATCTTGCCAGTGCATCCTTGAGATTGTATCATACTAGACATTTGATTAGACTTCATTTGTCTCTGTGCATGTGAGGTCTGGGTCAATGGCCATTGGTCACATCTCTTGATGACAGATTGATTGGTACCTTTAAAAGCTTATTTTCTGGTATAACACAGATATATCAAGAAAAGTTTGTTGAAATAATCAGTGAATTTGTTGAAATAATCAGTAAATTTTAATGTACTGCTCACCACCTCACATGTTGGATATCCTTAGTATTGGTGTGACGATATGTTTGATAATTGCTTGAGATTCCATTCATTTCTCAAAGGGAAACAACACATTGGCATTGCTGGACTTTTGCACTCTATACAGGTGGCTGCCTTTTAATTAGGGAGTGCTCAGTGCAGAAAAAGAGGAGAAGTGGAATGTAGTGAGGGACATGGACAAAGGAGCTCCTTCAGCCTCAGTTTACTTGGGTTGTTACTGTTTGGAGTGCTTAAGAATTTTGAATTTTTATAAGGCACAAATGACATGCATCAGCCTTCAGTAAGCTAATAGAAGTCAATTCTATCAGCAGCAGCATCTGCGTAGTCCTAATTTCCTTAAAGACTAAAAGAAAGAACCCATCTGTTTTTAAATACAAGTCTTCTTTCTAGTCTGTAGCCCCATTCTCAATGCAAAGATGTGCTCACTCTAGAGACTTAGCGCCTCCTTTACTTGCCCTGGATCTAGGATAGACCTTGCCAACTGCCCTCATGCAAGATGCTCACTGTCATTGCCACACCATTTTCGATCTCAATGTGATTCACTTCTGACAGAGAGGAATCAGGGTAAAACATTTAAATCCTTCTTAAATTGGTGCAGCTTAGCAGGCTCAGTTTTGAAGCCTTCTGAGTCTCAAGGGTCTCGTTTTCCCTTTCTAGATGGAATAATGCATCTGTTCATTCCCCCAAAGTAGGTAATTAATTCTTGGGGTATGCTGGAGAGAAGGTGAAGTCAGGTTGCTTTAGTTTTGTGTTTTTCAAAGACTCCTGTCTCTTTTCCTTTTGGGATCTTTCTGGCACAAGGGGTAGGAATAGTAATCAGTAATAATAATAAGCCCATTATAATTTTGAATTTAAAAGTTACCCACCCACAGAAATCGGTGAATTTTAAAAAGTAACCTACACATCAGCCTCCCTACACATAACCTACACATCAGCCTCCCTAAAGGTGAAAGAAAAAAGCAGATTCACTTCACTGAAAAAATTCAATTTAGTGAACATTTATTGAATATTCAGTATGTGTTTGATTTTATATTAGGCATTTTGACAGGAAGAATATAAAGATGATTCTGGATTATGGTCTTTGTTCAAAAAACCTAAAAGTGGAGGCAGACTTGCACCCAAGTAATAGTGCCAGAGAGTTATCGGTGCCAAAGCTTTGTACTCTGTCATGATGTTATCTCTTCCTCTCTCTTTCTCCTTCCTTCAGCCACCATTTACCAACTACCTATCTTGTATCAGGTCCAAGGAACCTGCTGCTATGTTTTTGTACACTAAACCTCAAGAGTTTACTTACCTTACAGAAATGAAACTGAACCCCTTTGACCCCATGCACCTCTCCCCTGTAATTCCTAGTAACCACCGATCTACTATCTGCTTTAATGAAACTGAGTCATGTTGTAGATTTCACATATAGGTGAGTTCATATAGTATGTGTCTTTCTGTATTTGATATTTCACTTAGCTTAATATACTCAGGGTTCTTCCATATTGCAAAAGGCAATGTTTCCCTTTTGTAAGGGTGATACTATCCCGTTGTCTATACATAGTCCATTCATTCATCATTGACATTTTGAATTACTTTAATTTCTTGGCTATTAGGAATAATGCTGAAATAAACATGGGAGTATAGCTATCTCTTGGAATCTTGATTTAACTTTCTTAGGATATATGCCCAGAAGTGAAGTTGCTGGATCATATGATAGCTGCATTTCTAATTTCAGGAATCTTAATAGTTCTCTCCGTAATGTCTGTATCAATTTGTATTCCCATTAATAGTACACAAGGGTTCCGTTTTCTGCACGTTCTTGCCAACTCTTATTAACTTTTATCATTTTGATAATAGCCACTCTCACTGTGGTTTTGAATTTTATTTCCCTGATGATGAGTGTAATTGAGCACCTTTTCATAAACGTGTTGGACATTTGTGTTTTCTTTTGAGATGTCTGTTGGAATTCTTTGTCCATTCTAAGATCGAATTGTTCTTATTATTAACAATGTTATCAGTAGTATTTTACTATTGATATGCAATACTTAGATATTTTTGATATTAAACCCTTATCAGATATACAGTTTGCAAGTATTTTCTCTTATTCTGTAGGTTGCCTTTTTCGCGTTGTTAATTGCTTTTTGGCAGAAGCATTTTAATTCTATTTATTTGTTCTTTGAACAGAAAAGTTGCATATATTGAAATACCCTGCAAGACAGCAGGGGGTAAGAGGGTGCTGAAGAAGGGCTTTGGATTCTCTTTATAATTTCAATCTGTGCCCATCCTCTACTAGAATTTCTGGTTTTGGGATTTGACACAAAACATGTCAAGATTCTGCTCTTGCATTTCTGGAGCACTGCTCATCATGGTCAAAGTGATCACTGTTATTATCTTGTTCCCCTGCATCCTTATTAATTCTGTTATCTTTTGAAGCCTCTCCAGTTGATTGCTGGGTAAAGACTGGGGGCATAGTTTTTAACTTTGGTAGTGGTACCCTGACATTTCTTATCTTTCCTAAGAAGGCAATGGCAATTCTTTGAAATTAGTGCAAAGGTCTGATTTCTGTAGTTGCTTCCAACTGAATCTTGGGGCATAGATATGGTGTTGCCTAGATCATTGTCATTTGGAGAAAGTAAAGAGTAGGGTGTAAAAGTGTACCAGACTGTTGTGCTTGGAGTTTAGTTTGGGGTCAATTTAGCTGCTACATATCCTTCTGAGAGGCTACCAGAGGCATTGCTTGTCCAAAATGGGCTGCCCAATAGTCCAGGTCCACGTATTTTGCAGTCATTTGTGCATTTAGTTTTTTATACTCTGTGACTAGAAGCTGTAGTTTGATGATG
Organism: Uropsilus gracilis; assembly: GCA_004024945.1. Lineage (NCBI taxonomy): Eukaryota > Metazoa > Chordata > Mammalia > Eulipotyphla > Talpidae > Uropsilus > Uropsilus gracilis. Next base: position 50,366 of record PVHY01001930.1, on the reverse strand, counting down.
GTTTCTTAACCATCATCTTGAAAGAGACCCAACTGGAGGATTTTTTTTGTATAAGAGGATGTAGTTCCTTTTGGGTTTTTGTTTGGAGGGAGTTATTGCTTCCTAAGTAAGATGTGAGGATCCTTTAATTGTACTATAATTCTGTCTCTTTAGAGCAATAAGAAGCATGTCTGTCTCATAATTGCATGTTTTTTGTTTTTTATTGAGACTAAGTCTTGCTATTTTTGCCCGTGGAACCGCAGGGTCTCGTTGCCCGGGGTACCACAGACTCAAGCAATCTCCAGTCTCAGCTTCGCAGGTAGCTGGGATTACAGGCGCGCGCCACCACGCCCAGCTATTTTTTTTGGAACTAGGTCTTGCTATGGGCCCCAGGTGGGACTCGAACCGCGATATCTACCCCCAGCTGCTTCATAGGCTGAAGCTTACAGGCATGAGCCACTGTGCCTGGCCTTTAATAATTGCATATTAAAGGGTGGTGAAAGTAGTTCAGCCTGGGATTGTAGTGTCTCAGATATCTGCAAGTGATGTAGCCAGAATGAGGGAATCAGTGAATTCTTGGGCACCTGTGCTAGTCTTACACCTGCAGCAGCAGAATTGGGTAAAAGATGCAAAGACAATGACATGGTCTCCTAATTTTTACTTAAAGTTTGATCATGGTACTAGTTTTAAGAAATAGCTGTTTTCTCAATATTTGTGAAGACACTGAACTTTCATTGACTGAATTTCTAAGAAGTTCTTTTTTGCTAACTCATTCAGATAAGACAACATTCCCTTTAGCTTGCATTTCTAGGAAATGATACTTTGGCTTTAAACAAGGTAGAACAGAAGAGTTACACTAGTTTCCTAATAGCACGTTTTCTTCTTTAAATTTCTAAAGAGATTTTGAATGGACAACTTTCACCAGAGTCAAATTCATTTTTAGAAGAAAAATAGCCTAGTAACTCAAATAACTTAAAGTTGATGGTTCTCATGTTGATGTTAAGTTTGATACAATCTTGTAGCTATGCTGTCTTTCAATATTTATTATCAAGGAAGTTTTCAATTTAAGATAAAAGATAAAATATTTACAATGTAGAGCAAGTGTCCCACTTTAACCATTGCCAAAACTTAAAATCTAAAGCAGGACCATTTTAAAGACAAGACAAAGTCTTTGCTTTTGCTTTGTTTCACTGAGACCAGTCCTGTTTTGGGGAGTTACAAAAGAATACCTAATTCGTAGACCATGAGGTTGACAGGAGAAATCGTAGACTAAAATCTCTTATTTTGCATTTCATTGGCCCTAGTCAGGAATCTGAAGTTTGGAGTTTAGTTCTCAAAAATTCATATTTACTTTCCATGATTCACTTTTACCACATTGATTTTATTAAGAAATTTAGATTTAAAAGAACCTCTACATTTTTTAGTCCCAATAAGCAATTTTGAAGGTTTATCAACCAACCAGTAAGCATTCTTCATAGCTTACTAGTAAATTCAAAGTAATTTCATAACTTTTTGCCTTAAGCTGTGGGTTTCTAGTGAACTTGAGACCTGGAGCTCTGAAGTACAGGACAAGGGTGGTGGTGGTGGGGGGGGGGAGAGGGAGGAAGTGCACAAAGGAAGCATGCAGTAGTTTACTGTTTGACAGACTCTTTTATAGTTACAGTACACAAAGAAGGGGTGAGAACTGTAACATATGTTTTTATTTTTTATTTTAAATAATTTATATATATTTCGCATCATTGTGATCCCTGGGGGTCACCTACCACCTCCCCTTCCTGACCACTCCAGCTGGTTCACTACCCTAGTTGTGTACTTTCATTTGGTTGTCCATATATTAGTGAAACCATTTGGTTTCTGTCTCTTTCCTTCTGACTTATTTCTGCCAATATGATTTCTTCTAGGCACATCCATGTTACCAAAAAAAATCATTCAATTTGTCCTTTTTAATTGATGTGTAATATTCCATCGTGTATATATACCACATCTTTTTTCATCTGTTCATCTGTCTTGGGGCATTTGGGTTGTTTCCGGGTCCTTGCAATTATAAATAGTGCTGCAATAAACATCCGAGCACAGGTGTCTCTTTGTACCCACATTGAGCTCTCCTTTGGGTAGATTCCCAGAAGAGTGATTTCTGGGTCAAATGGTACTTCCATTTTCATTAGTTTGAGGGCCATTCACACTGCTTTACTTAGTGGCTGGATCAGTTTGCATTCTCACCAGCAGTGTAAAAGTGTTCCTTTCTCTCCACATCCATGCCAGCACTTCTTGTTGTCTGTTTCTGGATGTGGGCCATTCTTACTGGTGTAAGGTGGTATCTCATTGTGGTTTTGATTTGCATTTCCCTTACTGCTAATGACATTGAACGGTTTTTCATATGGGTGACATATGTTTTTTATCAACTAGTTTGTTATTAATTAGCTCATTATTTTTTACAGGTCTGATTCTCAGGGCAATCAAATAAGATGTTCAAGGACAGGGAAAAGGAACAGGGAGAAAGGGAGTAGGGAGAAGGGAAGAGGGAGCAACTTGACCAAGGAGACTACCAATAAACATAGCTGGAGTGGACTTCCAAATCATGAATGTGTTCTCGGCAGCCTGGTAGGTCTATGTAGGTGTGTTTCCTGGGTCACCACAAGGTCTTGTGCAACATCAACCAAGTTTGAAAGTGGACCTTATCAAGATAAAGAAAACATAGGGAAAATAGATGTCTGTACCCATGAAACAGACCAGAACAGTATCTTAAGGTGGAAAAAAAGAGTTCAATCCCCCTCACCCCCCAAATTGGAAGGTGACAGAGACATGGGAAAAATCTCAGCACTGGAACAAGGTTACAGGCAGCAGCTTGCCAAATTTCTTGACCCTATAGTTTGTTCTGGGGCCAGCCAGTATTGCAGAGAGTAGGCAATAGTCTTATAGAGTCTGAGGATCAAATTTGCTAATTTCTAAGAATGCATCCCAAGGGCAAGTTCTGCAGTACTAGGACAGATTGTTCCAGTATCCCTGTAGCAACAAAGGAAGTACCTGCAATGCCTAATAGATTACCCTTTTCCTCCTGGAAACTGGGGTTTGAATTCTCACTGTAGAGTGTTTGGTCTTGGATGACTCACCAAATATCAAACAGAGGTTCAGGAGCTAGGCTCACTCTTTGAGGGGGTAGATTTAGTTGCTGGCCATAGGGGAAAAGGAAAAGAGGAGGAAAATGAAACCACCCACTGTCTCAGCTACGGCAGACTTGTGCAGGTAGTATGGACATTTCAGGGACATCTGGGGATACCCAGACTAGACTCCTGCAAGTTATTGTTCATGAGTCAAATAATGCATTGAGAAGTTTGAAGAAAGAAAAAGGCTCTGTTCTCAACCCAATCGGGCCACAGTGGTCTTTGAGGCTGTCTGGAAACATTCAGTGATGTTGGAGTGTACCCTGACCAAATTTCTTCAGGTACTTTCAGGTTTCCTGCAGTCCACCAGAGAATAAGAGAGGGAGAAGGGAATAAGAGGTCCCTAGACCCAATTCTTATATGGGCCACAAAATACTGCAAGGAAGTTGGAGTGTTGGCTGAGGTGTGGGGGTCAAAAAACTCTCCAGAGACAAAATGGAGAATAGAAAAAGTGGATTTATTGAAACACTCTGCAAAAGAACAGGGGGTCAGATGGGAGATATCATCTGCCAGCTTTTTAGTTTCAGTTTGATACAATCTCATTTATTTGTTTTTGTTTTTATGATTTGTGGTTTGTCTCATATCCAAAAAAATCATTTGACCAATGTCAAAATAATTTCTTTGTACTTGTTCTTCTAGAAGTTTTATGATTTCATGTCTTCTATTTAAGTCTGAAAATATAATTAATACATTTTAAGTTTGTTTTATTACATGGTGTATGATAAGGGTTCACTTTTCTAATTCCATTCTTTTGCATGCATATTTACAGTTTTCTCAATATCATTTATTGAAGAGGCCAACATTTTTCTAATATGTATTTTTGGCACCCTTGTTGAAAATCAAGTAATTGTAGGTGTGTGTGTTTATTTCTGAACTGTCTATTCTATCCATTGATCTGTAAGTTTATGTTAATGTTACAACCACAACTTTTGGATATTATTTTTATATCCGGTATAAAATAAAGAAATAGAAAATATTTTTATAACAGGAAGACAGTGTGATATCCTCTACTTTGTTCTTCTTATTCAAGATTGCTTCAACTTTTGGGACTTTTTGTGATTCCATATTAATTTTAGGATTGCTATATCTATTCATGTAAAAATGAATTTGAGATTTTAATAGGGGTTGTGTTGTATCTGTAGATAATCTTTTAAAATATGAATATTTCTACAACACGATTTCTTCCAATTCTTGAATATAAGCGTCTTTCACTTTTCATTTTATGTGTCTTTAGTTTTCTTCATCAATACTTTATCAAGTTCAAATTCTTTAAGTTAGATTTTATGATTCTCTGTGGTTTGATGTTTGACTACTTCTCTAGCTTGTTTTCCTACTATTCTTTAATTGACTATACATGTATTGATTGAATTGAACTGCCCCTGAATATATTCTCTTGACTCAATACCTTTTCTTATGATAGAAGGAAGCATGTATGAGGATACTTTTTTCTGCCTTCACTCTGATCCTTATTTTTACTCAAATCTAAAGTATCCATCAAGCTCCTTCCTTCTGCCTCCATGAAATGTTAATTTGTCCTCCACAAGAAGCCATCTCCCTCTCTCTTAAAATTAATTGCTCCAATTTCCATCTTTTCCAAGCTTGTGTGATTATTTCCTTTTCATGTCTCTTCCCATAATGGACCACAGGCATATCAAAGAGAGGACCGTACCCTGACAGTTTTGTGCAGTGCCTTGCACATAGTAGAAACTCAAAAAATATTTTGTCAATAAATATATAACCTCCGAATTCAAAATTTGTGAGTTAGCATATTTTGGGCCATTATCTTAAATTATCAGTCACTTTAATTCCTAAACCTGATTCTCACCTTATCTTTCCTCCATCGATTTCTTTTCACTCAGGCTCCTTAGAGCCTCCTCTGACTAGAGCCATTAGTTTCTAGACCTTGTTTTCACTTAATAGTATCTATCTATGTCTAAACCCTAATTGTTTGAGACTTTCAACATCCTGTTCAACAATCATAGTGGCTATTCCCTCTTCTCTCTTGTGTCCCTTCTGATAACCCTATGAAGCCAGAATTTTGCTTATACATAATAGACTTAAAAATTAATTGCACATATATACATGCACACACATACACACACACATTACATGTGTCTATCCCAATGTTATCCCATCACTTTATCAATCTCTTGTGACCTCTCCTGATTTTACTCTCCTCCCCCTCCTTTGCTCTATGCTTCAGTTATGTTGGCAGTTTTAAATTTTCTTGTCTGTTTGTTTGTTTTCCTTATATCCCTCATATAAGTGAGACCATCCCATATTTTTCTTTTTCTTTCTGGCTAATTTCTGCTAAAATGATTCCTTCTAGCTCCATCTATGTTGCTGGAAATGACATGTTTGTCTTCTTTGATAGATGAATAATATTCCATTTTGTAAATATACCACATGTTTTTCAGCCATTCATCAGTTTTGGGGTATTTGGGTTGTTTCCATATCTTGGTGATTATAAATTGTGCTGCAATAAACGTCCAGGTACATGTGTCTTTTTGAATTAATGTTTTTGTATCTTTTGGGTAGATTCCCAGTATTGGGGTCACTGGATTGAATGGCAGTTCCATTTTCAGTAGCTTGAGAGTCTTCCACACAGCCTTTCACAGTGGCTGGACAAGTTTGCATTCCCACCAGCAGTACTTAATAGTTCTAACAACTAATATTTATTGAGTACATAGGAAGTATTATTAGCTACTGTGTTCACATGTTGTGTCTAATTTTATCTTCCCAAAACCTATGAGATAGTGCTATAGATTTAATGCTGTGTCCCATAAAAATTCATATATTGAAGCTTTACCTCTAGTACAACTGTATTTGAAAGAATGTACTCAAGCTTAAATGAAGATTTAAGGTTAACTTTTATCCTATCAGTTTGTAGAGTTAATGTCATTATAAGGTGAAAACATTAGCAAGTTAGCTCTAATTCTCTCTTCACCCCAGTGGAGATGGAATCTTTTTCTAGAAACAGAGTACTGGTGGACTTATTTGTACTTATCACCTCCAGAACACTGAGAAATCTTTTATTTAAACCAACCAGTTTATATTTTTATGGTACTCTGACCAAACTAATGTAAGAAGTTTAAACATTATCCCATTTTAAGAATGAGAATAATGAAACTCAGAGGAACTAAGTTTAAGCAACCTGCTCAAAAATCTCACATCTTATAGACTGCAGAGTTAGAGTGTTAATCCAGATCTTCTCTACTCCAGATCCTTGTTTTAACCACCAAGTTATTTTTTCCCAAGCTTTCATATTTTACTTTCAAAGGTATGTTTGATAATTTTCTTTCTGATGAGCAAAAAGCTTGCTTATAGGGCTCATCAATTTATATGGTGTAAATACTCCCACATTTCAAACTACCAATGGTTTAACAACTGACTCTGAGTATTTAATAGCTGACTGTTGCAGGCCAGTACAAACTGCCACCAACATACAAGTTACTCCCTTACTCAAGAAATTCTTAACAACCATAACAGAAAAGATTCTTATAAAAGCTTCTTGAAAGCAAGAGCAATGTTTGCTTTTTAATGAGTACAAGAGGTCATCCATAATATTTGCTGAGTAATTCTTAGCTGCTTATAAGAGTTCATGTTTATTATTTCAGTTAACTAATGGTCCAGAAAAGGTATTAGTATCCTTACTTTAGAGATTAGAAAAATGAATTTTAGTGGAATAGTTTGAATCTTTTCATCCTTTTCATGGGGCAAAAAATTTTACTTCCCTTGTGGGTTCAATGAAACAGAGCTTTAAGTAAGAGTTCTTGATACTTGATGGACAATTACTTGCATCATCCTAAGAATTTTGAGTCTTTGATTTGTGAACTGGATAGCCATACCTGTTAAATGTTTAGAGTTTATTTTGTGTACCAGATCTGTGTGCTTTTGTGAACTTACTTACACAAGCATAACTATGCAAGGACCTGAAGCAAAATCTATGGAAAGAGGAAAAAATAAAAAGTGGTAGTGGTTTTCTCAAAACTTACCTGAAAATATTCAATCTAGAAACCAAATAAAAGATCCTTTTTCATTTTTAACTCTGGAGGTTAAGATTATAGCTCAGTACCTGACAAAAGCAAAATCTGAAGTCTAAACTCTTTGTGAAGATAATATAAAAACTACTGCTAACTGAACATTCAGTGCTGTTTTGTGAACTTTTCTGGCATCTTCACACTCAATCTGAAATGAATTTCTATGCCTGGCATGGAGAAGGAGACATTGAAGTCTGATTAATTTATACACTCATATTAAAGTGTGTCTTCTGGACCCAGAACTAGAACAGGAAGAAGTGCTGGGCCTGAACCATGAAGAACAATTAAGATAAGAGGGCTGTATACAGTTTCGTGAGTGGGAAGTCTGATTTAGAAGGTAATACTGCTTGTATATTATATTTGCAACACCACTGAGCTCTCATTAATCTACTCAACAAATGAAAGTTGATTAAAGATTCGTGGATAAAGTAGGGGAAGAAATGCTGCTATCTTAAATTTAGCTATAATGTTTTCATAATATGTTTGTGTGCAACTGGAAAAGGCACTCCTTCCTTAAAACACTTAGTTGACATTCATGTGGAAATTTTCATACTGATTGGATGTACCTATGTCAAATGGTGTATGAATGTCGCTCCCTAGAGCAATACAATACAAATCCACACAGCATATATTATGATCCTACAGAGATTTTCCAAAGTAGGTAGCAATTATGAGGTATGGAGGACAAAAGTGTGGTCAGGTAAGAATAGGAATTTAGTCAAATTAAAACAGGTTTCTTATCTAGATTTTATAATAAGATGCAACATTTATATGATCTCTTTCATATTCTGTGTGAACATGTAGAAGTTAAAATCTAATTAGCCTTTAACATACTAATCTGAAGATTATTATAAAAATTTTAAATGAATCAAAGTGAAGCAGGGAATGCAAGTGCCTGGCCCCTGGTTGTTGAGTGACTGGCACAGGTAAGACATAAATGTGACTTTCTCTAGTTCACTATTAGAGGAGAATGATTTTCTTATTTTCCCCTAGCCAAACAGATTAGACTTAGAGCAAAGCTCTAGATACAAAAGTGTATCTTAGTGGCAAAGTGGCAAAGGTGAATATATATATATATATATGTATACATATATGTATTTATATACACATGCATATGTATATATACACATATATACGCATATATACATATATATGTATACATATGCATACATACATATATATGTATATGTATACATACACATATGTATACATATATATGTATATTTGAGAAAGATTTAGATAAATTTATAGATGATAGGTCCTTAATGGTAACAAGGGAGGTAAGGATACCTGAGGACCATTCCTAACTATTGCAAGAAGTGGGCACAAAAAATGCCCTGAGGGGGCAGTTGGAAGAGTTAGAAAACTAGATCAGGGTTAGGGGTGTCTGTTTCCTATTACTGTAGGCCACCCTAAAGCTTTATTTATTAATTCCTCCTTCCTTCCCAGTTTCCCTTGCTTCCTTATTGCTATTATTAGTTTAAAATCTCCAGTGAAACAGATGGACCTCAGAGCAGAAAATTTGGAAAAGAGGCACCACAAGACCAGAAACATGCCTTAGCAGGCCAAAAGCTGGAGGTGGGGGTAGAAGTGATTAACATAGTCATTAAGCCAGCAATAGAAATGAAAAATCCTTTGGTGCCAACCTCTATGGCAAGTATCAGATGCTATAGAAAGTATCCTAGATACATCAGAGGTGAGGCTACGGAGATTGAAGACCATCATAGAATCACCGGCCCCTAGTTATCAACCTAGTCACACTCTAGAAGTAACTGCACAAAGAAATGAGCTTCTTCAAAGAGAAAAGGACTGCAGCAGTGCAATGCTGGCCTGGCAAGGGGCATCAATCCTCTTGCCCACCTGTGACTAGGCAGGCTTCTTTTAACAAGCCTGTCTCTCTCTGAACAACTCTTTCTGTCCTCAGGGGTTTATTCTAGTCTTCTTGACTCATCTCTTTCTTTTTGTGATAAACTTACCCTTTTGGATATAACTGATGTCTCTGTCTCATGGAGAAACTCACCATATGCCATTGAAAGTGGAGTTCTGGTGAGAATTTTCCCAGATGAGGTAACCCAGGTGCCCGCTTTCTGAAACCAGCACCTCTCCAAATTGACTTTAGACACAGGCTACTGCTGCAAAAAGAACAGAGCTGTGATTGTGTTTCCATCTACTTCAGAATCACAGGCCATTCGACCAAAAGGTCTCTTCCTGTTTCTTGGAACATCCATCATGATCTTTGCTCCTGCCATGGGGGTCTCCGTATTGGGTGAAAAAACAGAAAAGTCAGGCCTTCTGAAATCCCAGTGTCGATTTTAGCTTCCATTTTTCCCCTTCATTGATTGTTTTATCGATTAATCATTCATTCACTGGAAGTAGCAAATAGTTTGATGTATAAAATATTTGGCCATGGCTTATAAAGATGAATAAATCATAGTCCCCAGTCTACAGGGTTATATTATGCTGCTGCTGATGTCAGGCTAGTAAAAACAGCAACAGCACGTATTAAAGCCTTCGTATGTGTCAGGCCCTAAACTAATCACATTATATACAGATGTTAATCTTATGTACAGTGATTCTGTGAAATAGTTATTACTTCTTTTTTATAGATCTAGAAATGAATGTAGAGCAGGGAGGTGATTTTCTCGTTAGAAATCTAGTCAATGAGGAAAGAGATAAGCTGTAAAAACTATAAAACAAGAAAGACTGTTAAAGGGACTAAAAGAGAAAAATATACTCTGGGCCAGATGTTCACAACAGCAGAGATGTGTTCAGACTTAAGAATGATGTTTGATGGGGACTTGAAGGATAGGCAGTGAATGGGAGGCAGGAAGCAAGCCTTCCTTGTGGAGATTATGCGTCCTGAGTGTTTACTGCTTTGGGATATCCAGTCTCTGTTATTTGTTTTTTATGTACTAGCATTAATCTATTTTTTGGGGACTTCTCTTGTTGGATCAAATTTGTAAAATTCTCGCTCGAGGCTCTCTGATTTTCTCCAGTCAGAGCTAGGTTGACTGAATATCTTTTGGAACCAGACCCTGAGCAGAGAGACATAAAATGAAACCAAGAGAACAACTCAAAATTCTAGGGCTGGTGATTCCTTTTGGCTGCATCCTGATGAGAATGTCCAACGGCTCCTGTGACTGAGTCCTCTTTCCCTCGAACAATCCTGGTTCTTGCCCTTCCAGTGGTTCTTTGGTGACTGCAAACTCCCCCCGCATTGCACCAATGCATCTTCTGGGGAGTCTAAATCAGTTCTCAGCCAGGAACTCACAGTGGCAAGAGAAGAGCCATGTGTAGGTCACTGCAGAAAGGCAAACCATCCAGATGGTCAGCAGCGTGGACTACGTGAGAGTAGTGAGACACATCTGGAAAAGCAATTTTGAGCCAATTTGTATGAAGTTGAATGCCAAATTAAGGGGCTGGATTCACTTGGTGAAAAATGGAGAAATACTGAAAACGCTAAGCTGGGGTGATACTGTTAGTGAACACAGGGCCAAGTTTTCCTTAGTCAATAAAAAGGAACAAAGTTTGAAGGAACAGAAAAGTGGTTTAATTTGTCAGCAAATTTCATGTCTGAAAGACCACGGTCCTGCTTTTGGCAAAGAGCAGTATTTTTTTTTTTTTGTTATCCAGAGTTAGAAGGGAAAAAAGGGGGGAGGTGATGGGTGAGGGTTAGCATCCCCTCTCATCTGGAGATTTCATACTGGTGCCAGTTTTGCTAATCCCTGCTGTTTATCAATTTCCAACTTTCTCTGGCAGGAGTGTGGAAAGAGAAGGCTATTAAGTCTAGAAGGTAGGGGTACTTTTCTGATGGGGCAGAAGTAGAGGCATGACCTTTTTATTATTATTATTAAAGTTTATTCTGGTTGACAATTTAGGCCATAGATATGTACATGAAAATTCCATAAAAGGGATGAGTATGTGGGGGGTTAGGAGAGGTGGAGATGGGAGGGAGTGGTCAGGGAGGGAAGGTGGTGGGTGGTCCCCAGGGAATACAAAGATGTGAAACACATATATAAAAAAAATTAATAAATTGAGAAAAAAAAGGAATCAGTACAATTTCTACGCTGGGGAGAAGCAGCTCTCCTGCCTGCCTGGCACTATGCAGATGGCTCTCTTCTTTCTCCATTCCCTAATAACTCTGTCCTTTTTTTCCCCTCTTTTTAAAAAATTTAATTAAAATTTTAAAAAATTTGTGTATATATGTATATGTATATTTATATTACATTATTCTGTTATTATGTACTGGGGCTTTCCCACTTCACTAACATTCGTTAACCATCCTGTTCTTTTGTGCTCTTCACCTCCCCCATCTTCTTCCCAGAGGCATGACCTTTTAACACTGCAGCAATGTGACTGTATCTCATATAGCAATGTGGCTATACAAATTGGGGGCTGTGGATATTGGCGATGAATAGGGGTATGTCACAGCATACCTGTCTTCTGCTACTTGCTTCCAGTTTAAGGACCTTTGTGATTATATGTGTCTACTTAGATAACCAGAAAAATGGCCTTGTTAAAATAAGGTCAGTTCCTAAGCAACCTTAATTCCATCTGCAACTTGGATTCCCTTTACCAAAAAGGATTCCCTTTATGTAAATATATTATTTACATAATATTTACATGATTCATTTGTTCAATAAGTAGGAAGCTAATTCAATGATCTGACAGGGGTTCACAAAGGCCTGCACTTGTGGTATAATGGTGGCAATGAAAAGGAGTTCATGGATGAAGAAACTTCTTGTTCTTTTGATTGGAGCTGAGGTGAGAGAATACTGATTGTGAGGCAGTGGGTAACACCGATGATCAGCATTTAAAGCTAATGGATTCTGCTGCATCAAACCTTAAGCACTCTAGAGAAGAAGTCTGAACTCATAAAGAGGAATGCAGAAATTCAGTCTGGAGAGGGTTGGTTGGATTTGGACCAAATTAATATCTTGAGTAGTTGATTCTGAAGCTTTGACCACTCCCTTGACAGATAATTTTGGGTTGCAGCAGCTGGCAAGAGAAGATACCATTTGGAAGATTTGGTGTTTTTGTGGTTTCTTTTGTAAAAAAAAAAGAATATAAGCCCCATTTTTATTTTTATTATTATTGTTGTTTCTTCAAGCCCCATTTTTAAAAGTGGTTCATAAAAAGTTGCAAAAGGGGAAAATTATTGAGCAGTAAAAGTTGTGTTTATATGTATTTATAAAGAGTGGGCTTGATGCCAAATCCTATAAATGTGTTCGACTTGTGCTGCAGTACTGAACAATTACAAGAACCCAAGGGTCTACAGTTTTACTCAGTGAGTGGAATAGAGGCAGCCGCTGCATCCTTCTTGGCTAATCAACTTGATTAAGATTGAATTGTGGAGCCTTCCCCTTTAAGTGTTGACAGTAAGCACAATTGTGATATTAGTGAAGTTGGTCTTTGGAGTCTAGTTCGCTCTAATTTCTTCCCTGGTTTGACAAACACCTGTATCTCCAAGCATCCCCTGGAGTATCCTCCCTGTCTCTACTGGAGTTTCAGCTGGTTTCTCTGGTCTGAGCCTATGTTGGTTGGCAGTTTCCACTATTTACCAGATGTGAGGACACATTCAGGTGACATTTTGTTGCCCAGTCATTATAATAAGTGGGTTCATTTCTTTTGCCTTTTCTAGTTCTGGCAGGAATTTATTGAGGTTGTATGCACAGTTGGCCATTTAGTTTTTTTTTTTTTTTTTTTTTTTTTTTTAATCATTACCCTCCCTGCCCTAAATGTCTACCACTGTTACTTGACTCCTTAGTTCTTTTCATTTAGAAACTTTCTGGCTAAACAATATGGAAGGTCCTCTTCAAGGTAAAACTGTCAGGAAAAAAATTGCCTCCATTTAAAATCTTTCTTCCTTTTGTATAAGTCTTCAATAGTTGAAGTTTCTTATTGCTCTTTTATAAACAAATTCCGTACATTTGCACAAATAAGCACACGCTATTGTCTTACAGTTCTAGAAATGAGAACAAAGCGAAAAGAATAAAACCAGGGTGGCGTTCCTTTATGGAAGCTCCAGGGAAGAATCTGTATTGTTGTCTTTCAGGCTCCTAAAGGGCTCCTCGATCACAGCATATTTCTGATACTAATCCTTCATCTGCTCCCTGCTTTCAATTTTAAGGACTTTTGTGATTATACTGTGTCTACCCAAATAACCAGAAAAATTCTCTTACTTTAAGGTCAATTAATCAGCAACCTTAATTCTATCTGCAACTTGGATTTCTTTTGCTGTGTAAGATCATATATTCATGAGTTCTGAGAATTAGGACTTGGGCATTTTGGGGGGTTCTACCAGCCTACCTATCATAGTAAGAAAGGGTTAAAAAGCCTGCCTCCCTTCCCTTCTGTTTTCTGGCTACTCAAACATTTAAAAAATTCTTGAAATGTATCCAAAGTAGTTTACAGGCTTGAAAAGTAGCTCACTTAAAAAATATTCAAATGGCTTCAGGGTGCAAGGTCCTGTGCTAGAGGGTGTTGAAAGTACAAAGGGGACCATGTGGAATTCCACTGTCAGGAATTTTTACACATTCCTTGAGTGGATGAGACAGACAGGCATAGACAGAGCAGAGGAGGATGTGATAAATGTTATGAAATGGTTCAGCCAATTGCTGCAATGGGAGTTCAGAAGGCAGGGTGAGGGATATGGGGGGGGGGGAGAGTGCCCCCCCCCCATGGTGAATGCCATTCAACAAAAATTTCCCCTTGTGACCAGCAGTACTTTATGCAGTGGAACATTTCAATAAGGCTTCATGGAAGCAAATTATATTTGCTGTTTTAAAAAAATTTTCTATTACAGCAGGTGTCTTCCAGCACAGGGGGTATGTAAGCGGGAGGCAAAGAAGGAGGGCAAATGCCAAATACCTGAGCAAGTTGGTCCCAGATAGTTATAACTTACATGATCCTATTTTGTACTACAAAATGCTAGAGAGATTTCTTCCCTTTCCTTCTGAACCAGCCAATTCCTTCAGACTGATACAAGAATCTGAAGGAATTGAAGAGCAAAAGTTCATTGGCACAGCTGCTGTGTTAAAGTAGGAGAGAGAATTACTTCATAAAGGGATGGCAGGTAACAGGAGGATTTACAGGAAACCCGCAAGCAATTTCAATTGTGACCACAAGAAAGCAGTAAACAGCAGCAGTAAGTAATTTTTGTTCCCAAAGTTTTGGGGTGCTCTGGGTTGCCTTCATCTTGGCACATCTTTTGAGACTTGACATGGCTGGGGAGGGATGGGATGGATGCAAAGACCTTTGGGGGTGGGCTAAAATGGAGTCTTTTGTTCTTCTTATTTATAAAACAATAACTAATAATAATGAACATATACTGAAATGACTGCAGGGAAAAGCCGATACAGTGAGTGGGACAAGTGGTCCCTTGGGCTCAAACCTATTTTTTTTTTTTTTTTTTGAGACTAGGTCTCACTAATTTTACCCGTGGAACTGCAGGCTTTCGTTGCCCCGGGTACCACAGACTCAAGCAATCCCCAGACTCAGCTTCCCAGGTAGCTGGAATTACAGGCACGCGCCACCACGCCCAACTATTATTTTGGAACTAGGTCTTGCTATGGGCCCCAGGCAGGACTCGAACCACGATCCCTAGTCCCGGCCACTTCATAGGCTGAAGCTTACAGGCATGAGCCACCATGTCCAGCCTTTCAAACCTATTCTTGACCAGTTTCCAGGAGTGATATTGTTCCAAGGGAAGGTGAGGGGCACCCCAGGGGCCCCAAACCTGCCTTATTGTTAATAAGTTGTGCCATTTTCCACATCAAGACAAAATGTACTCTCGTGAATACATAAGACCATCAATAGAATAGAACTTTAATACAGTTAGTGTGCAACAAAGACAAGAGGAAAAAGAATACAGTTCCCGAATCAAGCACCCAAAGCTACCCATCCCCTCAAGGTCAATGTCCAGCCAAAACAGTTGGCCCAAAGCAGGGCTGCTGTTACTTTAGATGTGGAAGGGGCCAGAAAGGCCCAGGCATGTCTGGGGCAAAAAGGAGCAAAATCAAAATACAAAGTTCAAGGTTGCCATTGTCAGCCTCCCAACAGGTCTCTCACTCATGTCTCTCTTTCAAGTGTCTCCATCCACATCTCCTAAATTCCTGGTACTGCCAAAACTGAGAAACAAGGTTCTCTTGCAGATGTCTCTCTGCTCCATATGCCTCTCCTAGTCTTCTTCCTTCTCTATCTCTCTGCTTCTCCTCAGCTAGGATTTTCTCTTTTTCACTCCTTTTCTCCATCTTTTCCTAGTTTCACCTTCCTGCTCAGCTCTACCCTTTGTTAGGGTGGGGCAGAGAAAATAGTACCAATAGACCAATACCCTTTCTGCTCTTAAAGGATGCAGGGACTGCTCTCTTCTTGATGTAAAAGTCCCTTCCTTAGTGTACTCAAGGCTATATCCTCTGCAAATGAAAACATGAAGACATTTCAGTTCTTCCAAAAAACAGCTAATAGTTGTACACATATAACTTCAGTTTACATTAAAAACTTTCATGGTATGTCACTTTCATATGTGAAAGGGAACGATTTCAGAAATTAAATTCTTTTTTCAGTTCTAGTGCTTCAAGTTGAGAATTTTGTATTTCTAGTAAGTAACCTGCAAAGGGATGAAGAAGCAACCTTGGAGACCCAAGCTACAGCATTTTGAAGGAAGACTGTACAATAAAGAAAGCACAAGAAAAAGGTTTTCCACCTCTTTTTTTTTTTTTAAATAATATACATTTGCCTTTTGGATGTTCCTCTCCCCTCCCCACTCCACCCCCCTGGTCTCTCCATCTCTTCTTTCACTGCCATTTATTGTTTAATTTTTAGTTCCTTGGGTTCTTCTTTTTGTTTCCTGTAGCAATGTCCTTTTGTCCAGTGTGGACGTGGTTTCCTGGGACACAGTGGCCTGTGCTTAGTTTTCCAAGTGTCTTTTTGCTGCTGGCCACCAGTTCACACATGACTGTGTTCTTTCAGTGCCTCCTCCTTCTTTCTGGTCACCTACTCCGACCCATCTTCTGTCATATTTTGCTCCTTCTTTGTTTTGTGGTTTTGGTTGCTGGCATTGGAAGGGTTTCTCCCAGCCAAAGTTTGTGCACCTGTTTTTTTTGTTTTTGTTTTTGTTTTTTTTTTAATCAAGATAGGCCCTGGCAGATGGTTGGTCTGTTTTGTCATGTGGCTACTGCCTATCTCTGTGACTTTCCTCACCCCCTAAAGTGGGAGGGTCCTTTGATCA
Organism: Uropsilus gracilis; assembly: GCA_004024945.1. Classification (NCBI taxonomy): domain Eukaryota; kingdom Metazoa; phylum Chordata; class Mammalia; order Eulipotyphla; family Talpidae; genus Uropsilus; species Uropsilus gracilis. The sequence continues at coordinate 33,957 of PVHY01001930.1, read as the reverse complement.
TGCTGAAGGTATCTCTGAACAGGAAATTTCATTCCCATCTTTGTAGACCTCAGTGGTTGTATTTCTGAGGTAGTCTCTATAATCAGTCTTATAGTCCTATGTCCCATGGATCTGACATGTTCATTGTTCCGAAATACTTCTTTGTTTTTCACCTCTGTATTCGTGTGCAACTGCCGTTGAGTCACTGATTTAATTGCTTCTGGTGAGGGTGGACTGGATTTGGAGAAGACCAGAGGGAATGATCCCTACCACCCACTACCCTCCGCCAATATACCCCCCCCCACCAGCCTGCGTGTCTGGTGGGGAGTGGGAGAGGCTCAGGACCCAGCAGCATGGCTGAACTGGGTGTGTGGGTGGGGTTACCCCCACCTCCCCCAGCCACCTCATGGTATGGTGGCTCAGGGTGCTCCCAGCCACTCCCCGCTGCCCTGGCATGCGGTGGAGCCCCCCCTACCTTGCACCCCCCCCAAACCCCAAAAGGAGTGCGGCAGGCTGGGCAGCTGGGGACTCAGGGCCCGGCAGCATAGCTGAACTGGACATGTGGGTGGGGTTACCCCTGCCTCCCCCAGCCACCTTGTGATATGGTGGCTCAGGGGCACCTCCAGCTGCTCCCCATTCCAGCTCTTGTTCTACTTTTTTATTTTATTTTTATTTTTTGAGACTAGGTCTTGCTATGTTGCCCAGGGAACCACAGACTCACGTTGCCCGAGGAACAATGGACTGAAGTGATCCCCAGCCTCAGCCTCCCAGGTAGCTGGAATTACAGGCATGCACCACCACCCTTCACTATATTTTTGAGAGTAGGTCTCGCTATGTTGCACCAGCGGGTCTCGAACCTGTGGACTCAAGTGATTCCTAGTCTCCGCCTCCCTTCCTAGCTGGGATTAAAGGTGCGTGCCACCATGTTATACTTTTTAAATCTCTTAGGTGGTGAGCTTTCCACAGTGACTGCCCATCCTCCCTCCCCTAAACCAGCAAAGACTGGTGGATTAACTCCTGACTATTGCCTTTGTCCAGAAGAGCCTGGTTTTAAGTCCCTTGGGAAATGCAGAGTCTGCAGCATATCAATTTCTGTTTCCTTGACTCCCTTTGAATCTTTTGTGACTCCTTCCTGCACTGGTAACTTGGTAACCATCCTTGAAGCCATCATCATTCAGAGAGGTAGTAAACTGTATTTAGGAAGTCACGGGCACTATCTAAACCACGGCTGTATAGGAATGACTTCCTTTTCTGCAGTTAGCAATGCTGCCCATTATCAGGCTCTCAGTCAAAGACAAATTAGAGGCTACAACTGGCTTTTTGTCATAGAAAAACAATCCTATATCATAGACCTGTCTAGAGGGGAAGAACTTTAATGGCTGCCATTCTTTCTACCAAAGAACATTTTCCTTCCATATCATGGATAGATCCAGACTCTTCTGAATGCATACATCCCACAATGGGTTTCTCCCAATGATATTAGTACAAAGGGATCAGTCCTTTTTCTGTAAATGGCCAAATGGCAAACACTTTAGGCTTTGCAGGTCTAGGGTTTTTTTTTGGTACTACTCAGTTCTGCTATATAAATGAAAACAACTATGGACAATATGCAGACAAACACAATAAAACTTTGTTGCCCAAAACAAGCAGTGGTCTGGATTTAACCTGCAAGCATCCTGACCTATTAATAATGCTCTCTGTTTTCTAATTCATTTGAAAGCTCCACTTTGCAGCAAAATCTTCTCCCCTTTAAATAATTCCCTTTATATCTGCTACCAGGCAAAACTGAATAGGGTCCAGACTGTTTAGGGAAAGCCCATGATGCCTGTCTAAGTGCATACTTGTGGACATAAAAACATAGTAGGCAAATTTTAGTGTGCCCAAAGATCTTCAATCTGTGAGAGGCTTAAAGGGAATAGAAGGGAGTAGAAGGGGAGACAGGGAGGGAATGACTTCAAAATATGGACTCCCAATCAAACTCTAAAATCAATTATCCTTTTGTGAGCAAACATAACCAAAATTCAAAATGTAATGCCCAGACTGAATTCATTGTGAGGTCAAGATGACAGCCCCCATAGCCTTTCAAGAGAGTGTATCCAGCCACTTGGCAAGTCATTGACACAGTAAAAAAGGAGTCACAGGGAAGACCAGTTGGAGGATCTGGAGCCAGGCCTGAGCAGAGGTGTTAGGAGTTGCATGTGGAATGAAGAAGAAATTAAGATGGAAGAGATTGATAGCGATCTGTGGTGGCTAGCCCACAGAACAGGGGTCCTGGGAAGCATGTCCAGGTCCTACTTTAATGAAGTTGAGATGCCACTATATAAGTGCCCCAGTCTGGCAATGTTACAATGATGTAATGAGGAAGTAGCAAAGTGTATGTGACATGCAGCAGGCAGGGTGCAGGGATGTGCGATAACAGGAGAATTTACCTTTGGGGGCAACAGTCATCACTAATAGGTCATATGTCTCTTGGACATTCCAGTGAGGTTAGGAAGCTGGGTTACAGGTGAGAGATGTGCTATCGACCACCCTCTAGTGTGCCAGAGGGAGCTAGAGAGATAGGAGGAGTTCCTCTTATCTGAAGCTCCATTTCTCTCCCTGCTTCCATGTTCCACACAGAGGCAGTACCTCCTCTCCCTACTCTCTGTTCCCCGCATCCCCACTAAGAGACAGAAGTAGGAGGATGCCCACCACAGTGACACCCCAGTTCCAATCTCTTCCTCCATCATTCTCTGACAACTTGAATTTGAGATCTCAAGTCTTCCTGCGCATATAGCTAAAGAGTTCCAGAAACTGCATTAATATTGCTTTCTTTCCAACTAGACTATGAAAACAAAGACCAAGTCTTCTTTTATTTTGTGTTGCTGCATGAAGCGTATGACTTGATGTATGATCCTTTTGATGAACCTTTGTTTGCAAGTAGAAAAAGAAAGAATTAAGGAGAGTTACATGTTTTCATTGAGAACCTTGATTAACCCTGGCTAATCCTTTGGATATCTGCTGATAACTACCAATGCAGAGGGGTGTGAAGTAGGAAGCACCAGACAGCTTCTTTGACATGGAATTGTACTTGCCAGTACCATATTCACCAGATGCCTGTGGCTAATGGTCACTTGCAGTGAAAGTAGTCCAAGCTGAGGTTTGCTCTAAGTGACAAATACACATTGAGTATCAAAGATTCAGTATGAAAGAAAAGTAATGTATCATTGATATTTTAAAATTATAGCTTGTATTTTGGAATCACAGAATCTTGGATCAGTAGGATAAATAAAATCTATTATTAAAATGAATTTGAATAATTAAAAAATTTCAATGTGATTATATGAAAATGTAAAATGACATAGGTGCTTTACTTTCATGGTTCATATATTTTTATTGGGCAGCATTGGTATAGGAAGATCTTCTAGAGTAATGGTTGCTCTATTCTTCCATTTTGGCAATTTTACAAGATGCCATTCAGACATACTACTTGTTATCAGACCATGTGTATTCATTTTGTCATCAGGAGACATAATCCCTGTAAGATTGTCATTGCTGGGGTATTCATTTTTCCCTTAAAGAGTCATTTGTCCCACAAACTTATGGTACAGTCCCACTAGAAATGCTCAATAACCCTGAGTATGTAAGACACATTTGCTCAGCCACCCCTTACTATACAGCAACATGTTCTGAGGACACTATGGCCTGAAACCTTGACTGATCCTCTTGAAAACTTTTCTTGCCCTGACAGAAACATTTCAGGGGAAGTTTAGTAAGCTGGAAATTCACAACAAATTGGGTTTGATTATTTGGTAAGACACACAGGAATGTTGGAGCTTGAAATACATGGTTCTTGGCTCCCTTGAGAAAGAATACAACAAAGTCTCCATTGACTAGCACATGGCAATTTTTTTGAGAAAAAGAAACTTGCATGGACACCAGCAGACAGTTATCTTAAAGAGCAATTATGTCATTTGGCCAGAGCACAGGGTATCCTTATGTACTCTTTGGTGGAATTTTATCACTTTAGGAAATTTATCAGGTTGGGATGGTTTTCTGTAATGAGGGATTATCCTCCTTGTACCTACTTCTGACTCCTGGCATTCAAAAACTTACACTGATGGTTTAACAATTCATTAATCCCCCTCTGGTTTCTGGCCTTGTGAAACTTCCATCCTAAATTTTTTACTTAAGCTTCCATCAATCCCTTCTGCTTATATCCAACCCCAAATCATTTATAAAATTGAAGTGGAGAGGTTGGTCTTCCTTAATTTCGTTAGGTTGGAGTGGGGTCTAGAACTCTCTCCATTTATGATATGATCCCAGATTCCTGAACTGACTGATGATTCATTGTTCCTCTTGGTCTGGTGCTGGAAGGAAGTATAAGCAGAGTACAAAGGATGGGGTGTTTGGGCCAATTGTTGTCCCTTTTGGAGGCATCATTGTAGTTTAATAGCCCCTAAAAACAGGAAGACATAAACTTAAGAGTGAAATTGATTATAGAAAGTCCAAAGAGGAGAATGAGAGATATAGTGGATAAGGGTTCAAGGAAATAATCATGGGAAAGTCCCAATGAAGATCCCCACGCTCTTAAGGGGAGTCAGGCAGTTGATTTTCTCTAAATCTCGAGTTTATTCTTAAAGTTTATTTTTACATTGGACATTACCTGTCTACTCTGTTTAACACAATAACACCCCTGCACCCAAAAATGTCATGTTCCCCTTGGATGGCAGTAAGTAGGTAACCATTAGGAGGAGGCTCATGGTGGAACTTCTCAAGAGATCTATTGGTGGAGGAGAGGAAAAGATTAAGTTGGAATTAAAGAAGATAGAAGAATTATTTGATAATCCAGTTTAGGGTCTGGATTGCAACTCACATATTTTCTGGATGGCCTTCTGTGGAGGCAAGTTCAGCAGTCCTCTTTCACTGTCCCATGAAGAGGTATTTTAGGGTGCACTGGTGCACAAAATATTGTGACCACTAGGTCACAATATTCCTGTTTGTCAAGTAAATAAGGGAGGTTTTTGTATTTTTTTGTCACAAAATGGAGAGTGAACAGTGGTGTGAAAGAGCAAGGCATCCAAGTTAGTCCTGTGATTGTTAGAAACAAAGTCTTAACTTTGTTCCAACCTATGAAGAGCCACAAAAGTCAAGTTCCATATGATTCGAATTGGAGTTTGCCAGTGATAGGTGATTAGGGGAGGGGTAGAGGAGGCAGCCAAAGGTAAACTTCTTTTGCTTAATTATATTTTACTTAGGTAAAAAATAAAATTGCATTCCCTCTATACACATTTCCTTATGCCTTTGCTTGTTTCTTTATCAACGATGCTTTTTGAGCTCCCTTCATTTGGAACATTCCATTTATCTTTCCAAATCCAAGTCAAGTTTCATTTCTTTTAAAACTGCATTTTTGAATCTCCGAATCATAGAATTTTAGTTAGTATTCAATCTCCATCACTCAAGAAAAAGAACACACAATTTATCTGTTTGTATTTCTCTTTCTACTAGATCATATGCTCCTTGAAGACAGGAGCTATCACCTTAATCTGTATATCCTGCCTGCAACCTTCTCATTTTGCCTCATGCAAATGTCGATGCAAATGCTTGTGGAACAAATGAGCCGGTGAATGAATAAGTAAATCTTTGCCTCCAGAAGAGTAGTGATTGGTAAAAGATTCAGGAGACAGGATTTTTTTCAAATACTGCTTGCTAAATATATGTGCAAATGAAGAGCTGAGTGTACATTTCATTTACATTTGTGTAATGACCACAATTAGAATAAACAAACAATGAAAGGCTGTTTATATATCCAACAGGAACTCCTGAGGCTGTCATACCCATCATAAAACACTGGGTGGAAATGCGTTAATGAATTCCTAGATATGCCACAGTGGTATAGTGTACCCTAAACCTTGCAGCTGAGGTGGGGAAACTCCCAAATGTCACCCAGGCCAGATGGGGTAAAAGTGATGGAGATTAGAGTACAATTCTATAAAGTCAGATCACGTGTGGGCATGTTACCAGTTTCTTATGCTCAATATTTTTCCTGTACTATATAAAAGAATGGGCAATCTAGCTGAACCAAGAGTAGAAAAAAAATAATGAACAAAAAGAAGAAAAGGTTAATATTTCCTTTCTGGTTTAAGAATTACTGGATTTTTATATTATCCTTTATATTTACCCAATATCCTTTATATTTACCCAATAGTAGGATTTCAATAACACCAGAAAAATGTAACGTAATTCATGTCTTCTTTTTTTCATTTTTCTTGCATTGGTGCAGCTGTCATTTTCCAGATGGTTGTGTAGATAGCACAATCATCCAGTAGGTGCAAACTGTTGTGTCCCAACTTTAGGCTATAATAGTTAATGACCAGAGACTAAAGGCTAGAGAGGAACAGCATCTAAGACTTTTGTGTTTGTTTCTTTGAATATGAGCTTTTATACCTTCACAGGTGTATTTTGTGAGCAGCAAATTTCTATAGAAATAGAGAATTTTGGTTGCCATCAATTTTATAGAAGTACCTTTAATAAAAAAAAAAAGGATTGAGCTGAAAAAAAGTTCTTACTAAGAAATAAAGGACACTGTTGTAGGAAAGGAGAAGGGGGAGGGAGGTGAGTCTGCCCCTAAGGTTTATTGACATATAAATTTTATGTGGCTAGAAAGCATTACAAGAATTCCATTTTAAAGCAATTCAGGAAGAGCTTTGCTTTTTGCCATTTCTTGTAATTACAGGCTGGGAACCTGGAACAAGATATCAGAATTGAACTCACAAGCTACAAGCTAGTTTATGAAAAGCACTAAGCAGCAGGCTTTCTGCTTTAACCTTTTTAATATTCTGGAAACTAATTGTCCAGCCATCTCACCCTTCCAGGGTAATGAGGTGGCTAACCCAAGGTAACAAAAAGTGACTGCCCAATCACATTATGACAAACAAGGGGAAGACAGGGAAAATAAAAATCCCACATAGGTCTTAAGTTCCCCTGGCTTTGAGTGTCTAGCAAAGAATGTACAGCGGCATTGTCGTTCTGTTGTCTGCTTGTGATGGATTGCAACAAGAATCAGAAAAGGCACAACATGAATCTGCTCTCAGGACAATGATTGTAATCAAAATAGGAAGTGGTACAAATGTAAGCCATTCTCCTTGCCCTTTAAAGATTATAAATCCCTATTCATCTTCTATGATCCAGGGCCTACTTGTGATTTTTTATGGTTCTTGACAGGCTCAGAATTTTAAAACTGTAACGTAAAGGGGCTACAGCTGTTCTCTTTCTGATTTGGATATTTAGTGCCTGCTTGGAGTGTTGCATCTTCGTCTCGTCTCTCTCTGCCCATCTATAGCCACTGCTACTGCCAGGGCCTCACATGCAGAAGAAATTCAGCGCACCCCAGTCTCTTACCCTCCAAGTGACAGAAAAGCGGTATCTACTCTTCCAAGTTAGGGTCTCTGGAAAAACTGAGGTGCATTTGCCAAGGGTTTTGCTCTTTTTTACTGAGAAATGAACCAATCTCATGACTAGTCCACGATTTAAAGCAGAAGGGAGAGATGCCATCTGTGTGGATGCACAAATCCTGGATTTGATCTTCAATGCACCTCTTTTTAGGAATATGACCTTTCCCTCCTGAGTGTTTGTTTTCTCGTCAGGAAAATAATTGTCCTCCCTCTTACACAGCACCTAACTGTGCTGATGATCAAAGGAACTAATGTCTGTGGAGGTGCTCGAGGAACGTGGATCGCTTTTCAAGTATAGAATGGTGTATTGATATCTGGCAGTGAGGTGAAAAAGCAGCTGGGACATCATAGCAGTAGTGATTTGCCACCTTGTAGAATGCTTCAAGCTAGATTTTCCTGGTAAAGACTTTTAAGTGTGAATGAAGTCCCTTGAGAGATGTTGGGACATTTCCTTAGCTGTGTCTGAAGGAACAGTGCAGGTGACACACTTTCCAAGATTCTTCCCTAAAAGTATCTTGTTCCTTGGATCTTTTGTTCTCACAGACATTTTAAATTTTTTCTTCAAATTGAAATTCTTCAGTGATGATCAAGATAAGTATTTACACCTCCTGAATATTTACGAATGTATTGTATGAGGTTTGATGCTTATGTGGGGGGGGGGGGGGAATCAATGGAGATCAGCTTAGAAGATTCCCTGGCCAGACAAAACCAGTTTTGAGAGACTAATTTGACCTGAACCATTTCTTGTTGATGCCTCTGCATCATAAGCAAAGCTTAAACTGTTTCCCAGGGCAACCATGACCACATCCCTGAGAGTTAAGAAAATTCTAATATTAAAACCAGTCACTGTGAAAATAAACAGTCACTACTTCCTCACCACATAAGCTATTTGTAACACGTATGCCCGAGTATCATCTTTTCCTGTTTTGGCTTTTCCTGTTTTTGCTTTCATTTGCAAACTGTCTTTTTGGTGTGTGCACAATAAACTTAAATTACTGCTTGGCTGATTTATTGGTTTAACTTCAGTTATTTTTGAACTTTTGACATTATTATAGCAACACTTTGAAATTTAGTCATAAATCCGATCATTTAGTCATACATTGAAAATGATGTCAAAACTTGGCTATTGATGCTACTCTATCAAATCCATCCTTTTCTTATTTGAGGATCCCACTTCCATATAGTATTACTACCTCTCCAACATTACTCTGTTTTGCCTACTATGTCTCTTGTTGCAAATACCTGACTGGCAAGTAATCAAAGTTTTGGCTCTGCGGTGAAATTAAGCCCCTATTTTCTACTTGCATGGAGCTCCTTTCTTGCACACTTGTCTTTCAATGAAACCTATATGGTTTTTTTGAACCATAAACTTCCTATTTCCCATGATCCCTTTCTGATACTTTAACTATGAGCATCTTTGAGCTGGATGTCCTAATACTTTAACCTTTAAAAACATTTTATTTTGTGACTGTTTTGGTTGTTCATGTTCTAATTTCATTCATTTCTGATTTCTTTCACTTCTGACTTCCACGTAGGAAAGAATAGTTTAAAAACTGCCTTTTACCAGGTGGTTGTGTGATTTTAAAGAATCTTTATACATTAAAATTCCATTTTTATGTAATATCGTTTTAATAGAAATGCTTATTTTATGGAGGGAAAGCGACTGATAAAAATGTGAATTATTCTTAGGAGCCTCTTATACCCCGTTTATTGCATTTTGATGGGGTTTAATTCATTAATAAAAGGGGATGAGTTGTAACTGTGGCGTGTTTTATCTGCTTTCATTATTCAGAACGAGAATATTTTTCAATAAAATTTTAGAGCAAATTTCCAATTTTCCTTTTTTGGAAAAGTACATTTTAAAAAATACAATGACCTTGGACTCAATTCAAAATTGAATTTTACAGCCACTCTTTCAATTCATTTACTTTCTGAACAGTCCCAGGGAGGTAAGATTTATTATTATTATTGTTATTATTTCTATTTTGCAGATGGGGTGAGTGACATTCAGGGAAGTAATGTGAATTGTCCTTGATAACAACAAAGTAACTTTCTCTCTAGGAAGCGGCTAAAAGCCAATTGTGTAAAATTGCAAACTCAGTTGTTAAACATTCCGTTTCTCTTTCCTTCCTGTTCGCTATTCCTATTTTTATTTTTCTCTAAAAATTTTTGGAAAATCTACTCTATCCTAGATATTTGTGGAATCAGAAGAAATGTCCATATGGCCTCTAAAAGTCCTCAATAGAATGAAGAAAAATAATGTGTGTATAATTAATTCTTAGGGGATAAGATACAACCAGTGTTATGTGAATGTTGAGAAAAAGTGTGTAAAAAAATCCACCTACGGTTGTGGAAGGTTGTGAAAAAGTGAGTGGATTAGTAATTTAGAACCAAAGTTTGAAAGGTTAAGAGAAGATGGGAAGAAGGGAAAAAGCATAGATTAGAAACAGTGAGAACAAGTTATTGAAGGTAGAATGAAGTTGTTTGGGCAAGATGCCTAGTATCACTGAGATGGGGGTGGTTCAGAGTAGAGCCCCTCCAGAGACTGAGTGGCGAAATTAGATAGGATTGTGTTTTATAGTTTCAGTATATTGTAAATGATCTGGCCTAAGTTGGAGGTATGGAGAGTTGCTGGTGGGGTGACTGATGTTTGTGCCTATCCTAGTCACAATATGGAAGAATTGCAGTAAGGAGAAACTGGGAGAATGAGGCTCACCAGAAATGTTGACAGCACATGGAAAATGCTAGAAAACCTAAACTAATGCAGTGGCCAAAGGAATTATGGGACTGATATGAACAGATTTGAGATTTTGAGAAAGGAAAAAATAAAGGTGCCTCATTGTATAGAGAAGGTATGTTTCTCTTTTACAAAGCTCTAAAATTCTGGCAAAACAACATACGTAGTTTAAAATTCTAATTATTTGGAACACAGTTCATTAAATACCTCAAATAATTGGTTTTTCTGTGCTCAACATTTATGAGGAAGGCAAATGACAAGAAAATAGGATGGAAGCAATTCTATTTTAAAGGGAGTAATTCCTAGTTCTTCTCATTCTCAGATTGCTTGGTATCAGTTCAATTTCGTATATTTCTGTGTCCCATTCCTGCCCTCTCTTGCCCTCTTTTTACATCTGGTTGTCCTGGACGCGTGCACCAGTGACTGAATCTTCCTGTCTTCTTGCCCCAAGATGGGAGCACAGTTCCACTTATGGCAGTATGCTGGACCTGCTATCTGGCCCTCTGGACTGAGTGTTAGTGTTCACTGGGAGACGACAGTTTCTACTCTTCTCTCTCAAAGGGCAGTCACTAATATTAAGTAGTCCTTAATAAGTGTCTCCTACTTTCCTGACAATTAAGACACACAGTCAACTTAAGGATCTTAATACCCATATGAAGACTATTAACATTACTTCACAGATGAGGAGACCCAGACCCAGTTGGCATTATGAGAACAGCAATGTTTTTTATATTCTTGCATGTTAATGTCCTTATGTCTAATCAATACCCTGGCATGGAGCAGAATGTGCTCAGTAAGTGTTAATTAGCATTTCCACAGAGGTGAGTTTTCTCATCTATAAGTAGTTCTCTATCAGTCTAGCCAGTAGAGAGGGATTTCTCTGTCCCTGCTACGTATACCTAATACTGAATTTCAACTTTATTTGGAGTCACACAGAGCATTGTGTGTTAGCACAGGAATGTTGTTTCCACTTAGGTTTTGATGGCATATGGTAACTCAGGGAACTAGTCCTGGTTATGAATGTAACCAGTATGTCCTTGGCTTCTCCTGTGGTAAGTATACACAGTATACATTTAGTCAGACCACAAAGGTCAGTGCTCTTTGAGCGCCTGACTTCCTATTAGCAGTAAGTTCAGTCTTTCCCTAAGATCCTTCTCTCCCAGTATCCCCAGGAGATCCTGTTGTGTAAAATGGGTTCCTCCATGGTTCCTATCTATCATGGATCCATGTAAAGTCTACAAAGCTAGAAAGGCTTTGATAGGGACCCTGGAAATAAGCTTCAGAAGATGTGTTGTTCATGACTTCCACATGAAAGTGTACTGGGTGTTGGACACAGAAGGTGTGTACTCCAGGAACAGGACCTGTCTGTTTAGATCTAATCTTATAGGGCAAGCATTGAAAGGAAGCTCATCAAGGCAGCTCCAACAGCCTCTGGGTTTTGCCAGTCAGATCTCTGGGAAAGCCATTTACCCTGCCTCAGGGAATATGGGACGTAGCAGCAAGTGTCGGAAGGCCAAGTATTTGATCAGAAGTCCCTGTTAAAATAGCAGAGTAATCCCAATTCCAGCTGATGTATTGCCCATTCCAGTGCTAGTCAGTAGGCATAATGCAAGCCACACAGGTCATTTTGAGTGTTCTGGTAGTTATAGTTTAAAAGAAACAGGTGAGATGAATTTTAATAATATAGTTCCATTGAACCACAAAATATTTCAACATGTAATTAATATAAATTTGTTGAGACATTTTATATTCTTTTAAGATGTTATTATTGTAGTAACATTGCATTATAATATTTTATGTTTCATGTGTGCATTATTAACATCAATATGTGTATATACGACATAGGTTCACCAGTAAAAGTTCAATTCTATAATTCGCTATACAATTGACTCCTTTAGCTGATATATTCACTCTCCTTTCTTCTCCTGTTCCTTCTGGCAACCATTAATTGTTTTTATAGCCTAAAAGCTTATTTTGTTTTATTTAGTTTATCTGTTTATTTTCTCTATATACCAAAAATGAATGAAATCATATGGTGTTTGTTTTTCTCCATCTGACTTAATTCACTAGCATTATACCCGCTAGGTCTGTATAAGTTGTTGCAAATGGTAGGATTTCATCATTTTTTAAATATTTGGGTAGTAATCTATTGTTTGTGTATACCACATCTTTACTCAATTGTCTGTTGATGGTTTCCAACTCTTGACTATTGTAAATAATGCTGCAATAAACATTGAGGGGAGGGGTACAACTATCTTTTCAAATTAGTGTTTTTGTGGGATGTCTGAATCTTATAAAAGTTTTTGGTGAATTTCCAAACCGCTTTCCATAACTGTTGCACCAATTTACATTTCCATCAACAGTGTATGAGGGATCTCTTCTGTCCATATTGTCTCAAACACTTGTTTCTCTTCTTTTGGCTAATAACTATTCTCACAGGTAATTGTTGCTGCTATTTTGATTTGCATCTACCTAATAATAAGATATGCCTGCTGGATATCTTTATTCCTTCCATGTAAAGGGAGTGTATTTAGGTCCTCTGCCCTTATTTTTGTGAACCTGATTTTTACTATTAAGCTGTATGAGTTTTTTGTATATTTTATTAACCCCTTGTCAGATGTATAATATGAAAATATCTTTCTCCATTCAGTAGGAGGTCTTTTTTTTCTTTTCTTTTCTTTTTGTTCTTATAGTGTGCAGAGGCATTTAAGTGTGATATAATCTCATTTGTTTATTTTTACTTGTTTCTCTTGTGATGAAAATGTTAGTCCCCAAACACATTTCTAGGCTGTTGTTATGACATATACTACCTATGTTTTATTCTAAGTCTAACATAGAATAGTGCAGGTCTTATATCCAAGTCTTTAATCTATTGTGTATTTTTTGTATATGATTTACATATTAGTAGTCTAGTTTCTTTCTTTTGTGTATGATTGTTCATTTTTCCTAAAACCTTTTCTTGAAGAGCATTTCCTTGCTTCATTGTATGTTCCCGATTCCATTATTGTAAATTTGTTGTGGTTTTAATTTATGGACTCTCAGTTCTATTCCATTACTCATTTGTCTGTGTTCAACACAATATCATGCTGTTTTTTCCTCTTCCATGTTATTCTTTAATGATTGCACACACACATATCTATATATTTTTATATACATTCCAAGGTTCTCCTATCATGTAGTCAACTATGAACCTCCACCTTAATCCCTTGTGCTCATCCCTTTCCTTATTTATCCCTCTCTCTTACTTTATGCTTTAGTTCTGCTGTCAGTTTGTTAGTTTTAACTTTTCTTGTCCTTTTGTTCTTTGTTTTCCCTGTATCCTGCATATAAGTGAGACCATCCGATATTTCTCTTCATGCTGCTTTAATTACTATCACTCTTCTTTCACCTGAATCATTTGTTTTTGTCTTCAATGTCACAGACCTTCCATTTGGTCTATTCTGGTTCCATAACTTAATTACTATGCTTATATTCTATAGCTCCCTTGATCTCATTTATCTATTTCTTTACATTCTGATTTTTTCTTATTTCCTTCTAGTTTCCATCTTCTGTTCTTCAATTTACCTGAGTTTATTAATTTGTTTCTCCTAGTTTTGTTCCCTGGCTTAGATTTTGTTTTCTTAGTTATCTTGTATCACTTGACTTGCTTTTCTGAGTCTTCTTATACCTCCCTGGGTTTCTTTATTAAAACCATTTTGAACTCTCTGATAGGAAGATTAAAAACTTCCCTGTATCTGATGTTGGATTCTGGAAAGTATTTCTCTCTTTGCTATATCCTATTCCTTCGAGGTGTCTCAAGGTGCCAAATGTAACGTGTATTTGTCTACCCATTTTGTTATTTTAAATTCCTCTGGCTTTTCAGAAGATCTGGCTTGGCAATTTAGAGATCTGAGTTATCTTTTACTTTTCCAGCAGGTGGTGCTGTGGTTTAATTTAGCTTTTTAAAATTCCAAGGGGCTCCCAGAGAGACTTACAACAGTATTTAACAGTTGCTTTGTTGGCAGGATAGGGGAGATGTACAGAGGGACCACTCCCTATTTTTAACTACTTTGAACAGCAGTTTCACTACCATAAGTCTTGGTGGAGGGGCCTGATGGGTTGGTAACACCACCAATACCTGTCTTTTCAGGGGCCCCAGATCTAAGGCTTGGGGTAGTGTGTCTGCTGTCAGCGTGCTCCATGATGTTGGGACAGATCTCAAGGACTAGGAATGATGAGTGTAGCATGCTTTCTCTGTGGTCTTTGCTGGTGGGTTTCCTGTCTGGGTGAAACACTCCAACTCCCATGCTGTGAGCTTCCCCTGGGTGAGAAGGGTGGGCCTTCTTACAAGTCTCCACTGTCTGCTTCCCTGGGTATCTGACTGAATAGGTATCCCTACTGTCATCCCTCTCTCTCTGCAGACTGCAGCCCACATGCCTTTCTCACCATCTACCTTCGGTGACACTGACACAAGGATCTTCCCCACATCTTCTCTAAAGCTGTCTGTCCTCTGGGATGTCTTTTTTGGTTCATTGATAGTCCATTAACCACTTGCAAGGAGGGTAAGGAACTTTTCAATCACTGCTGGGAAGTGAATGGCACAGATTCTGACCATGGACAGCTTGCCCTGAGGGGAGGTCTATCAGGACAAGTTATCCCTAAGTGAAAGGAGTCAGGATCCATATATTCATGAGAGATGCCCAGGAAGAGGCCTACATCCGCTTATGTTTCTCTGAGACACTGTATTTTGTTTTGTCTGGAAAAACTATTTATGAACTGCTTTCTTGCAGGTAGCAATTCTTTGCCCTTGGAATTAGTGAATGCTTATGTCTTGTATTGATAAACTTCTCAATAAAAGTTGTAGGCAAGCAAGGACAGGACAGAGCAGACCTTAAGACTCATTCCTCCAGCCTGTCCTGCTCTGTGCTTTCATTGCCTTTCTGTACTTTTGTGTTTTAATGCCTGTGTCAACTTATCTCTGGTGCTCCACTAAGCTGTCCATCATATAGTACCATATTGATGACATTAGCCTACCTTATTTTTAAAATACCCAATATTGAAAACAGGTATATTTACCCCTACAGCGTATTTCAATTCAAAAGTTTGGTTTTCATGGGATAATTTCATCTGTACTTGAATTTCATAAAACTAAATTAAAAAGTAAATACTCAAGTTGTTGCAAAAATACTTCAAAGTTTTTAAGTCACCTAATTAGAATTTTAAATACACATTTTAAAATTTAGGTTAAAATATTAAAGCTTTAACTGAAAAATTAAATTCTTTGTTTGTACCTGTCAACATTTCAGGAGCTTGAAATTCCTATGTGACTACTGGCTATTGTATTGCCTATGTAGCAAGTTTCTGTGGTGATTTCAGGCAATCCTAGGTTTGTGCATTGTAAACATTACCCCAGACCTACCAGGTCTTAAAATTAATAAGATAGGAAGGAATAAAACATTGGAGAGGCATTTATCAAGTCTCAACTCTGGGTAAACTTGCCCGGACAGAAATTCCTGCTATGCTACTTTCTAATTATGAGAAATTTTGTCATCTCTTGGTTTCAGGTTACTCTTTTGTAAAAATGATATAATATTTCCTGTCTCAACTTTATAGTAAGGACTAAATAGGACAATATCTAGTTTCCAGTGAATAGTCAGTAGCGATATTTCTTCAGAGTTAAAAAATTTATTTCACATTTAACTTTCTCATTTGCCTCCTCCTGAAACTTCGTTATGTGGGGAAAGAGTTTTTATCCCTCATTACGAAAGAACTGGGACTTGAATCAAGATCTTTAAAATCTAAATGCATTTTGCTTTCTATATCATGATTACTAACATCAACAGTTAACAGGGAATTGAATGACAGCCAAGAGAGGTCTTGTTTTTAAGCGTTATCTTTAATAACTGTATTATAGCAATTTTCCTCTCATGATTTAAAAGAAGTTAGGCATAGCACTATTCTGTTTTAGCTTGTTTTTAAAAAAATATTTAGATTACCAAATGCTGTTATGTTTTATTTATTCATTATCAAAATGAAAGTCTGAGCAGAAAGCTTCAACTCTGTAAAATCTCTAAAATTAGAATGACTTCAAGCTAAAAATCTTTACAAGTGAAATTATATTATGATGACACTTTTCAGTGGGGAATAGAATCTGGAATGTGCAGTACCATATAGAGAGCTGTGTGTGTAATAGATTTGTGCATGCATGTGAATGTGTATGTGTGTGTGTGTGTGTGTGTGTGTGTGTGAGAGAGAGAGAGAGAGAGAGAGAGAGAGAGAGACAGACAGACAGACAGACAGACAGAGTATCCTGTGTGGTGACAGAGATCTGGAACAAAGCTATTCTTATGAGTAACACAGTTACACAAGAACTAGAGAAAAGACTGACTTGTTATCAACATCAATGATTCAGTCTTCCCATTCCTTATTAAATATTTGCTTTTCTACTTTCCCAAATATTTTTTTAAGTTAAAGTCTTGATTAATAATACATATTAGTTCTGTAAATTGTCATGATACATGGGAGATCACAACAAAGAGCACATTCAATATCTAATTTTTATATTTCCATACCATATATCAAGAATGTACACATGAGAGTGATTTTGAACTGTAATTATCTCATGCAGTCTGAAAGTTTTCGACTTCTTTTAATTAAGGCACAAAGTAAAAAAAACATGCTTACTTTTATAACTTTTGGAATGCCCTTGGATCTGTTATCTGATTTTCCTTCCTTGTGATGGTTTGTCAAAAATAAGTGTCTTCCCCCAGGTGTCCTCACATTCTATCTTGACAATCTGCTGTTTGTCAAGTCTGCACAACCATCCTTTGTATCCATGTCCCAGGAGTCCTGAGAAGTGCTGAGTGGATCAGGCAACTTGTGAGATATCTGACTGAACCCAGACTACATCATCTCTTCCCAATGAATCAAGTCACTGTAAATCAAGGCTCTGCTCTGCCAGCAGTCTCTCAACTTTCAATACCTTTTGATTTAAGGGACTTTGGTCTGTGATCATCTCATATTTTATGAGATGATGTCCCATGACTACAGAGAAAAAACAAAACAAAAGCAATCAAAGGAGAAAAGTTATAAGGAACACAAGCAAGAGAGAGATAACTCACATAAGATGTCATATTGTTATTTATAAAGGCAGGTAAAACACTGTATTTGGTGGTTTGTGTAATAGTTATTTCACTAACCTTCTGGACTGCTTGTCCCAGAGATGCTTGTAAAAGTGATTATATAAATTTGTGTCATGGAGAATTCTGGAAAAAAAATGCTTCTCTTGCCCTCTGTCTATGCAACAGCAATTACCTCTGATACAATTATCACAATACAATATTTTTCCTTGTAACAGGGAAAGATCTAATGGTCTGATTTGGTTTTTCTAAGCAAAATGATACTAAATAAGAATATTTTAAATAATTCTTTCTTATCAAGGAACACAAACTTATTGCATAATAGTAAGGAAAAGATAATAAAATCCTCGGTAACTGCCCTCACTAAAGATAACCATTCTTAATATCTTATTGTATTTTCTTCTAGTCTTTTATATGCATATATTTTATAACCTACTTATAATTGAACTATATTTAATTTTATATCTTACTTTTTTCTTTTAACATTATAAAACCATTTTATAATGTTATTAAGTTAAACACTGGATAGACTGTTATAAATCATTAATTCTATTACCTATGTTGGGGAATTTTGGTTGAGTTAATTTCATTTTTCTATATAAAATAACCCTGTGATGAATACTTTTGAACTTTTATCTTTTAATACATATTTGATTATTTCTCTAGTATAGTTTCCTAAAAGTGCAATCATTGGGTTGAAAATCATTAGGACTTCTTATATACAACAAAAGATTGCTTTTTAGACAGATTTTTAATTTATCCAATTTTTGGTTCCATCAGAAGTATATAGAAATGCCTGGCAAGGCAGATTTTTAATACATACATATACTATCATGCAGATAGCAATGTATGTGTGATTCTTTTCAAAGGAATCACCTTGAAATGCTTGAAATACTTCCTTCAATGCTGTGTCTGTGTCTTCATGTATGCTATTACTTCAGAGGTAGATGTGATTTTGGACAAAGAGTAGCATCACTCAGTTGACCATCTACTCCATTCACCAGTCACACCTCTGAATCACTTTTGGCTGCTTTCAAAGATTTTATCACTTACCAGTTCTGAGACTGATCTTGCCAGCCAGTAGCAAGCAACAGTTATTACTTGCTACTCTTTCTTTAAGGGTTCTGCCTCTGTTGAACACTGCTGTGAACATAAAAAAAAAAGTGTCAGGTGGGGAGGAAGTGGAGAGGGAAGTGTAGTATGTATTGGCAACAACCTTTCCCAGGTAACTGTGGTCACTTGACTAATTTGATATAGAGAATCAATTTAGATCTGTGAGTATAGCACATTCGTTGTAGCATAGTGCACTCATCGTAAGGTAATTCTATTAAAAGAAATAATTTTGTTTTTTTCTGTGAATATGTTTATTATAGATTTAATTTGATAAGATAAAGGGAGGAGGGTGAGAGAAAGAGAAACACAAGCAATTAAGGCAAAATGTTAATATTCTGGGAAATCTATGGGAAGGAAATATCAGTTATATTGTACTATTCTTACCACTTTTCCACCTGTTGGAAAATTTTGAAACTGAAATTCTGAGAAAAGCAAATACAAACATCCAATGACCTAAATAAGGATAATGGAATGACTGAAAATCATCAAGTGCTTGACATTAAGGCGAAGTGGGTCAGAACACACATGATTTTCATATCTTCATGGGGTCTTCCCTGGATAGTCCTATTTTGAGGTGGGACTTTTGAACTTGAAATATTTCTAAAATAGCTGACTGTCTGCCAGTGCTGGTCTCCCAAAATATATTTCATGGACAGAATTTATCAAACTACTGTGAATAAGTTGGGAAGAATCTCTAGATTAATTTAAAAGGCGAATTACCCCTAGGACTAGAGAGCAACAGAGATCAGTCAGATATCAGCCTGTGATAGAGGGACATAGCGGATAGTAGAAACCATAAAAGCTGAAATGATGTAAACATGCATTTAGGGCATACACTAGCTATATACTTAATAATATTTAAATTTGTTTCTGATCATCAAGCGTATATCATGTCTGTTTGAGTAGTAAGCCTGTGTACCACAATTCAAATATCAAGTAGAGGGCAGACAAATATCTGGAACCAAGCAAGGCTAATTAACCTAATGTTTTCATCAATTGCAAAATAAAGAAAATGCTTATGTGGTGAAATTCTCATAAAGTTGAAATAAAGTAAGTATTCTGAAAGTACTTTATAAACTTTGCTTTCTGAATTATTAATTTTTTTCTTTTTACTAATATCATATTGTTTTACAAATCATTCCTCTGCATACAGTTTGAAAACAAAAAGGGACTGGAGGCTGGATGCAGTAAAACATATAGCAATATTGTTATTCAAGACTCTTGGCACTGAAGTTGAAGCCCTGGGTAAAATTCATTCCTATGGACCTAGCTATTCTATCTGTTAAGACAGCTAAAGATTTGGTAGCTTGTTGAGTAGCTATGAATTTTGACTACATGTTTCCTAAACTTTGGAAAAAGTTTTTTTTTTTTTAAGTTTCAGATTTTCATTCTTTATCACTCTTTCTAAGACCAACCAAGACTTCATTCCCTGCCCTACTCAATCTCCAGGTAAAAAAACCAATGGA
The DNA here is from genome assembly GCA_004024945.1 of Uropsilus gracilis. Classification (NCBI taxonomy): domain Eukaryota; kingdom Metazoa; phylum Chordata; class Mammalia; order Eulipotyphla; family Talpidae; genus Uropsilus; species Uropsilus gracilis. Next base: position 14,111 of record PVHY01001930.1, on the reverse strand, counting down.
TATTAAATATTGGATTTAGGGGAAATAGTCAAACAATGAAGCCATAATCTAATAATTGTAATTAACTATTTTCAACAGTTACCTTTAGGCACTGCGGAGAGAATCCTAATTTTCAAAGGAAAAAGAAAGAAGTATATACCCACTGAATATGAATAGGCCTATACAAAAAGAAAATTGCTGAGCAAACAGTGTTAATATTCAAATTAAATTTAAAAAATCGTCATTGCTCATGTGATAGTGTGGTTTATAAAAATTCATACTTTGTCATTCTCATACTTGCTAAGTCTTCATCCATATTTTTTGACTCATAGCTCCCCAAAAGACTTGGAATTTCTTATGGTGAGGGTGAAAAAGTTGTCTCTTGTATGTTAAGGAGGTGATATTTTCAGATGCACTGAATGATGGGGCCTCCTTGCTAGTTGGAATCAATCAAATGATTGCATTGGAACTTCCAGTCCCCCTCCTCAGTTACACACTCTTGGCCTCGGCAGAGGGGAGAAAGACTCGGATGGAGGTAACATTCTTGACTTCTTGTTGTCACCTGAAGCTGCAGGTGGGGCTTGTGGGATCATTCCATCTGCAGTTGATTAATCAGAAGCACAGGTAACTCTCAGAACTTGTGCCCCGCATCCGAAGTAGGGGGCTGTCTTGGGAGATTGGGCCATTTAACCTGTAAAATCTGATGTTATTTCCAGGTCGATAATGAGTCGGAATTAAGCTAAATAAAGTCAAATTCTGGGATACCCAGCTGGTGTCCAGGGACTCTCCTGTGGGGAACTCCTCATCTACCTCCTTCCTCAGCAAACACACATTGGAAATTGATCTTAGGAAGCCCTTCTCATTTCCAGAAAATAGAAATCATTTTGAAAGCTAAAATGTTAACACTCAATTTAAAAGCTTATGAATTTTATTTCCTGGAGATATTGTGAGGAAAATTTTTAAAAAATAATTAGAAATCAGTCAGAGTGCTAAAGTCTCGGTGTCAGATGGGAGACGGAACATTTACCCTTGGCTCCCAGGGTTAGCTGGACTCAGGTGTCCACAGACACATTTTTCACAGTGCTTATGAGAACAGATCTAAAATATCATGCTAGTGTGAGTTCAGAAATAAAAGGTGTTGCTAGTATTGTCTTTAACAATTATATTATCAACTACCTGAGGGCAGGTGTGGCAATGATGGTGTTCTGAGTGAAGTGGGGTAGAAAAGGGGACTATTTGATAAAGGCCATTAGTAAGAAAATGGTTTCCAGGGAAACCAAGGTCCTCACCATTTTACTTCAAACTTTATATATTTATATCTTGATTATGGCTATACAAATCTACATTTACGACAGCTGATTCATTTACATTTATTTTTGTAATGAAAAACCCCAGCATTTATTTATCCCCTCTTTTCCTTTTCATGTTGCTTAGTGTCAATGCACATTGAGAGCCTGTTCATTTTCCCCCACTATTTTTAACATTATATTCTTCTCTGTTTTACTGTGTATCTGAGTTCTTCCTTCCAGCTCTGTTTTCAAAGGCCCTTGTTAGCTGAGGTCTTAAGCAAAGGCTATTGACTCACTATTTGCATTTGTGTTGAGTGACTTAAGAGGAGGGACACTGAGGAAAGAATAGTTTCTGATGAGACAACCTAAGTGGTAATATCATTTGAGGATTTCTATAAAGATTTAGAAAAGATTTATAATTTAAAAATTTACATTTAGTATCTGTATCTGTATATGGCATATGAAGACTTTTGAATGAATACATTTGAATATGCACAAATATCATAGATATACTTGTGTAGACCTGGTTTTTCTTTAGTTACTTTTGAAGGAACAGGGCAGGTGAAAGAGGTAATCACAGTTCTTTATAAACTATTTAATTTAGACAAATTTGAACACGTCTAGTCAAACTTCCTGAGAACATTTATTGCTGCCAGTTGAGAATAATGAAGTAAAGAACATGAACATATTGAAGACAGGGTGCGACCTTTGTTCCTTTAGGACTGGGTGTTTGTGACCAGCTGGTATGATGATGTGGGGGTCTCCTCCTCCATTCTCTGGGCCAGCTTGTGGCAGCACCTGTTCCCCAGTGACTAGCTCTGTTGCACAGTTTGAAGCCGCTTCATTTTTGTTTTTTGCCTTCGAGCAGTTCTCAGTTTTTTTGTTTTTAAGAAATTATCCTCTAATTGGTAGAGAAAGTCTTCAATTCGCCCAACCTGGAAGAAATTAACAAGATACAACAAGATCTGTGGTTATCTTTCTGGATTTTGTATACTTAGGAAAATGGTGAGACATTTAAAAGTAAATGGCACATACAGGTCCATGTGGAACAGAACTGGCAGGAATGGAAATGATTAAACATAAAAACCTCCTTCTGTTCCCATTTCAGGTTCTTCTGTTTTAGGAGCATGCAGCAGACATACAGGAATTGGCTTTTCCCCAAGTACTACCTTCTGAGCCTGGGGCTTGGAGGTTATTATCTAAAGCTATCCTGGATAGTCACTAAAACCAGGTATTCCAAAAGAAATTAATGGTGGAAATTAATCTATTATTATTAAACAGAAGAAGAAAGACAAATAAGTCCACCTTCCTCTAGCCCCCTCATCAATGCCAGAGACTCTAGCTTTTGTATGCTGTGGTTAACTTTGGGGGAAAAATGAATATTCTACTTTTTATTAGCAAGAACTATTTCTCTTTTAAATCAAAAGGAAAGTTTGAAAAAAATTCACTTCTTAAAAATACCACATCCCAAAGAAGAAGATAAAAAATTATATGCAAAACAATAATTCTTAAACTTGACTAGACTTCAAAGGAAACTTAAAATGACTCAGCGAGAGCTGGTTGAATGTTTTATACTGTTTGTCAAAAAAACTAGAGAACAAATGAGTTGGATCCTTGTGGAAGTCTGTATTTATACCAATTCATACTTAGCCCTGACTCCGGACCTGCATATTGAATAAGCCTAAAGCTGCTCCCTGAAGAGCCCACCATCAAAAAGTAAGCTCAAAGCAGAGCACTTACTATTCAGTGTGCACGAACATATTATCTACTTAGGATAAAAGCACTTCCAATTTCAATTTTCCAATTTTAACTTCTCCTTTTAAATCACTTGATTTATCATCTAGATATTATCCAAGAGATAATTCAGGTTGTCAAAAAAGAATAATAAATGGTAGCACTCACCTACACTGTATGTTATGCTTAGATCTTATATCATATCAGCAGATGTGAACTGTCCATTTATTTCCTTAAGGAAACAAGATAACTCATTGATGTGAAAACAATTCTTTCTAAAAACCTAAAATTACTTCAGGTAAATTTTCTCCACAGCACATTGTTGTTTATGATGTCTGATCATTGCAACAATCATCAAAAGAATTTCACAGAATATTTTTGGATTCTGTCATGAACTCAATAGTCTATAGATTTCATACATTTATAATTTCCAACTTAAACAAAATCATGAGTAAAAAATTAACATACCACACAATCAAAACAAATATAATGGATGGCACTTTAACATTATTTCAGTAGTTGAGCTGATGACTCACTGGTGTTATTTGCACTAAAAATGTATCATTTAAATCAAAGCTCTTCACAATTAGAATGTTTGCAATTAGCCCAAACACAATTTAAAATTATAGTTCTAATGCAACCAAAACAGACTGCCTTCAATGGTACAGAAAAATAATTGTTTTTAAATATCTATTAGGTGGTTTCTTTTTTTCTTTTTTTTTTTTTTGAAAATTATGCTTATGAAGACCAGCATTCACTAAATGGCTTCCTTCATTACAAAAGACAAGGAGCAACACAGGATGTGTTGTTGGAATGGAGAACAGTACTGAATAAAACTGGGTAGTCTAGAGTAGAGACTTGAGTGCCTTTCTCACCTGGCCTGTGTGCTCACTTCCTACCTGGTCTATCTGTCCTTTCAATCCATAGTCCTAATGGTACTAGAAAAAAATTTTAAAATATAAATCTGATCACATTGTCTCTTGCTAAAAATATTTAATGGCCTCCAATCTCATAGTACTTCCAGGTGATCTGGATTTATGTAAGTCTCTATTTCTGTCTCCTGTCTGTTCTAAGTGTATGATACACCTCTTAGTTATCTGAGCACAAATATGCCAAGTTTTCTGTACTCATAACCACCCTGCTATTCCCTCTGATAGAATACTCCCATTGGAAACTTTATGCATTCTTTGGATTTCAGGTTTAACAGCAGTTGCCTCAGGGAAGTCCTTCTTCATAAACCCAGACCAGGTTCAGTCTCCCAGTATCAACTTTTTGCAAATTATAATTTTTCCCTTATCTGCTTATGATGTCTTATATAATACTGTTTTTCCATCTGGATTTTTGGGCCCATAGGGTAGGAACTAGGTTCATATTGTCCACTATTTCTGTCACAGAGAATATGGTCACTCATCAATAATCTTAACCTATAAAACAGTTGAAGACATTAAGAAACAATGCATTTCCCATGTTTAAAGAGATAGCTATTACAGAGCATATCAGAAGCATCTCTTCTTATAAATTAATCATCACTTTCATGTGCCATCATAATATTACCATTATTTATCTTTGAGACTCAATGGAATGTGGCAACATGGTGTGGTCTCCATACCTGAAATAGAGGTAGAAAGTGCATTTGCATGATGAGATAGGAGTGTTGAGTTCTGTTCTTCGCCTGGCTTATAATTCAGACATATCACTTGACCTTTCAGTGCTTTACTTTTCAACAACCCTTAGTGAAGAAAGTGTAGGCCTGGATACTTCCCAAGGACATAAAGCCAAAAAATCCTATGACTTAGGATCACATCAGATCTTAGTAGTAGTCCACTCTTAAGATGAGTCCCTACATTTTTTTAAATCAAAGGTTATTCTCTCAGATTATACCATTAGATGAATGACACAATATGCAGTAAAGTAAGTCAATTTTAGCTTCTATACTTACTGAAGTGTAGGAGAGCTGTAACATGTTTTTAGTAAAGCTGGTTCTTTATTTTCTTTTTTTAAGTCAAGGAAAGAAAAATGCTGGTTGAAGAGAAAATAGATTCATATAACTAAGAAGAACAGATTGCAAATGATAGAAATTTTTATAAAGCCTTTAGGGAAATAAAACACAAAGAAATATGTAAGTGTATAAGGAAGGAAATGAGCCAGTTTTTGGAGTTGAGCTTTATTAGACTTCCTTTTCAGTACAAAATCCACTTGCTTAACTATATAATAGAGGCTACCTGGTCATTCTGGGTCTAATTTTCCCATTTGCAAAATGAGTAGATAACATTTTCTTGTGCATCTGTGTGCCAGTACTGACTTGGCACTACAAAGATAGGGATATCAAATCAAATGAGCTTATAGAGAATTTTATGATGTCAAATGATTGGGTGGGACTGAGCTCTGAAGGAGAGTAGATTCTCCCCCATCATATACTTTGGTCATAATCTACACCAAAAAGTAAGGAAACTGTAATCAATTAATTTCTCAGAAACTTTTAATTCCTATACAGAAATACCTAGCAGTTCTGAATTTTAATGCAGAGTCACAAAGTTCTGAACAAAAATGAATATGAAATGCTAAAAGAGATTATCTGAATGTAAAGGAGATATGAAAATTGAAATTCTGACAATACAGAAAAATAGACTAATGTAGGAAAATTTCTAGTCATCTTAGGTTTCAGTTAGTACATTCATTCTTTCATGTAAAATTTAATTGACTATCTGCCATGTATTTGTCATGTATTTGGCATGTATTTGGCATACTAGGGTGATAAGCAAACATATCAAGATGTTTGTGGGGAATTCATTCAGATCAGAGAATCAGTTAATAAAAAAGGACTGGGATAAAGCAGAACTGTTAGAAAATTATGTATAAAAATTCTGCTAGCAAAAATGTCAGAATAGTGAATTCTATCTGAAGGAATGTGGATGTGCATTGAAAATGAAAGGAGATGACTCTTTATGAATGTGTCTTTGCCAGGATGTACATGGCAGGGAGTATAGATTGATGTCACTTGTAAAGGTTTAAAAATATTTAGCTGTAAGGTTAGAAAAATAATATGGTGCCATATGTGGAGTGGAATACAGACAAGGGATTCTAAAAGCAGTTGCATCAAAATGGGGCCAGAGAAATAGAGTGGAAAATACTATGCAGTCCTGAACTAAGAGTTTAAAATCATTTAGATGTTAGAAGTTAAATACTTGGTAAGAAATTCTGCATTAGGATAAGAAAGAAGATAGAATTAAGAATGACTGTGAAGTTTCTAACTTGAGATAATGATGGTATTTTAACAAAGTAAGGAATATAATTAGATGACTAGTTTTAGGGAAAAAGAGTAAGTATGATTAGTGACAAGTATAAGGGATTGAGGAAACAACACATAATCAGAGGTAAATTAATGGGTTAGTCTTATAGCCTAGGTTTATAAGACTTATAATTTATAGTACTAGGTTTAAAGCCAGAATAATGTAAAACTATAAATTGGAAAACAAAAAATCACCTATCCCCTCTCCCCCATTTTGTAGTGTATTAAGTGAAAAACATCCTAGAAGTTAAAAAGTATAAAGACAAAAAAGCAATGCTTTCAGTTATTCAGCGCAAAAAGGTGAGATCTGACCTCTGTCATCTTAAATTCCAGCTTCAGCATTTTCTTGCTATGGAAATTTGAGCAAACTTAGAACCTTAGTTTTCTAATCTAGTCACTGCTTCACTGAATCATAGTGAAATTAAATTAAACTATGTGAAGTATTTGTATAAGTTTGAGTTATAATTATTTGGTAGCAACAATGATACTTGAGTTTGTATTTACCTTATAATAGACTTCTATGCTTAATATATCTGTGTAATAGAAAGAATTGTACAACAATGAATGAATAAACAAAAAATATATATGTGATATATGCTTGTGATACATATTTGTGATACATATATATGATGGAATATTATTTAGTCATGTTAAGGAAGGAAATTCTGCCATTTGTGACAACTTTCAGGTAATTTATGTTGAGTGAAATAAATCAGAAAGTCAGATGTTCTCATTTATATATGGGTTCTAAAAATACTCAAATTTAAACTTATAGATAGTGCTAGTAGTAGGTTCTAAATGATAGGCAAAATGGATAAAGAGGGCCAAAAGATAAAACTGTTCACTTATAAAATAAATAAGCTGAGTATATAATGCACAGCATGATCACTATAAATAATATACTGTATTGCATACTTGAAAGTTGCTAAGAGAGTGACTCTTAAGAGTTCTTTATTATAAGAAATATGTATTTATATGTGGTAATTGATGCTAACTAGACTTACTGTGGTGATCACTTTGTAAATTATAAACTATATACAAATATCAAATCACTAAGTTATATGCCTCAAAAGATAATGCTAAATTATATCTCAATACAAATATGAAAAAAAGAAAACATTTTCAAGTGAAAGGTGTCTGTTAAATGAGCCAACAGTTCATTTTTTTATTTTACCTCTGCTCAGGTCAGATCACATCTGAACTATCATGCTGAGAGAAAAGGAAAGGTTGGAGAAGGGAGAGAGGGGGAGCTTGTTCAAAGACATGCTAGAGGAAAACTTTCCAGACGAGGGGAGAAATTAAGTATAGTCTATAAAGCTAAAAGGACAACTGATTTCCTAATTGCAGTGAGTCCTACACCAAGACACACAGCAGTGTAACTAACAGGAGTTTATGATAAAGAAAGAATATCAAAGAGGTAAAAACTAGAGGTCATGTATAAAGGCATTACCAAGGTGATACCTCAGTCTTAATGGAAAATTTACAGACACAGAGAGAATGGAATGATGTGTTCAAATATTTAAAGATAAAAACTTCCAGCCAAAAATACTTTATCTTCTAAGACTTTCAGACATGAGGGATAAATATTTTTGTAGACAAACAAGAAACTGAAGGAGTTTGCAAACATTAGCCCTTCTATATAACAAATGTTCAAAAGAGCTGTCTTATCTAAAGCAAAATGAAGAAAATACACAAAAAATTACACAAGGAAATAAAATCAGAAAACTGAAAACAAAATGGCAGTACCAAATACCTACATGTCAATAATCACTTCAAATAAAAATAAACTAAACCTATCAATCAAAAGGCACAGAAAATGATTGAATCAAAAAGCAAACACAACTCTTTGTTGTTTTCAGAAAACCTATCTGAGCTTCAAAGATAAATCTACATTCAAAATAAAAGTATGGAAAACAGTCTTACAAGCAAATGGGACCTAAAAAAGGACATAGTGACCATATATATATATATATATATATATATATATATCTTTTTATTTTCTAATTTTCACACAACAGTAGTCATATTTGTATAGTTACTGTTCCCATTAGATATGACCTTTCCCCCTTTCCCCTCGGTCACTCCAAATCCTCTTGCAGCACTGCATGTCATTGGTCAATTCTTGACCCACTGGTCTTTTCCTTTTCTAGAGCAATGTCCTTTTTCCTGGATGAAGGCCTGCGCTCCTGGATCACAGCAGACCAAGCTGCTCAGATCTCCAGGAGTAGTCAGGCTAAGTGCTGTCAGGAACCTCTTGAAGGCCAGGTATATGGTGTGGTTCTCCAGACTTCTTTATTGTGGAGATTCTTGTGGTGGAGAAGACTGTATCCTTTTCTCCAAACCTGTGTGCTCCTGGGGTTCCGTGCCTCCTCTTTTATGCTGGCTGCCTCTTCCATTCTGGTTTCTGTCAGATGATGCTGCTTCTGTGCTATATAGTTCTGGGATCTGGGGTTGGGAATCCAACCCCCAGCCACTGTCAGTGGGGAAGTTTCCCACTGGGGACAGACTCCAGCAAATAGTTGGTCCACCTCCTCTCCTCTCTCATGGCTTGCAGTTCTGCCATGGGGCCACAGCCACCTCTCTGTGGCATTCCTTCCCCACCTGATTGGTATAGGAAGGAGCATAAGTCTCTGTACCAGGGATTTGGTTCCCTAGCCCTGGAAATGATGTAGGTGGAAAACTACAGGTCACCACAATCACTAGTCTCAGTCTTTTTTTTTTTTTGAGACTAGGTCTCGCTATTTTGCCTAGGGAACCGCAGGCTCATGTTGCCCGGGGTACCACAGACTCAAGTGATCCCCAGCCTCAGCTTCCCAGGTAGCTGGGATTGCAGGCATATGCCACCACGCCCAGCTATTTTTTTGAGACTAGGTATTGCTCTGTTGCCCAAGTGAGTCTTGAACCCATAGACTCAAGCAATTCCTAGTCTCAGCCTTGTTCCATAGGCTGTGATTAAAGGCATGCACCACTGTGCCTGGCTAGTCTCACAGTCTTGTCTCAGGGTTCTGACTATGCTGTGTTTGAGTCCTACCTAGGTGGTGAGTGTATCAGGGGCCGTTATTACTTCTCCTTTCCTTTATGTCTGCAGCTGAAGAACTGGTTTCTTTTTGTTCCTAGTGCAGGTCTGATTGATTAAAATTGCAGTAAATCACAGGGGGCCCCCGCAGCCTGAGACCCGGCAGAGATGCACAGTTCCCACCTCAGCCCACGTGGAGGCAGAGGCCAGCTCCTCCAGCTTGAGACCCCTGGATCCTGAGACCCTGGTGGCATAGGACTCACCCTACCTCCCACCTCTGCCAGCAGCTTAAACTAAGGTGGGGGTATGCTGAAGGTCCTCCCCAAAGGTGTGAGTCATCAGAAAGGACCTCAGCCCCCACCTCCAGTTTGACTAGGATCAGATTTGGGTCTGGGAGGCAGGTCTCACTAATCCCCTCTTGTCCCAGCCCAGCACCCCTGGTAGAGGCTACAGGCTGCCCAGCCCCCCCCCTCCATAAGAGAGGAGGCCAGGTATAATGGCCATATAATTATCTCATTAAAAAAGAAAGCCCACCTTTCTGAATAGGAGGAAGTTTTTACCTATCATACACCTAACAAGTGGCTAATATTCAAGACCCACAAGGAACTCATACAATTTAACAAAAAGAAAACAAAGAACCCAATAAAAAAAACCTGCAGAGACGTATTAGACACTTCTCCATTGAAGTCAGACAGATGCATGAAAAAATGTTCAACATCTTTTATCATGGTGATGTAAATGAAAAAATTAGATAGCATCTCACTCTCATAAGAATGACTAATATTTAAAAATAAGAATAAAGAACATATGTTGTGAGGGTGTGGAGAAAAATAAACTCTCATGCACTGTAGTTTGGAATGTAGACTGGTCTGGATCCTATGGAAAATAGTATGGAAGTGGCTCAAAGTATTAAAATTTGATCTAACAAATGATCTGGCAATTTTACTTCTAAGTATCTACCTGAGGGAAACAAAATTACTAATTTGAAGGATTATATGCACTCTTATGTCCATTGTATCACCATTTACAATAGCCAAGTTATGAAAACAACCCAAGTATCAGAGCAGTGTACTAGGATGATGTGGCATAAATACACAATAGCATACACACAATGGCATAGTCAGTTATCAATAAAAGATGGACTTTTTCCATTTGTGAAAAAATGGGTAGAACTGTAAGAGGTTATGCTAAGTGAAATTAGCTGAAGGAGAAAGATAAACTCTGGACCATTTCACTCACTCACATGTAGAATATAGAGGAAATGAGCAACTGCAACAAAAATTACAAAATAACTGACAAAACTAGACCAGAACTAACTCTAGAAATATGACTGCAGAATTGAGGCTTCTAGAGTGGTCAGGATAAAGAGGATGGGATAAAGGTGACAGGTGACTCAATTATCTAGGGTAAAGAACTATGGGTGCTTGGATGCTAGGGGTGGGCTGGTGACTTATATCTGATGAGATGTCAACCTATTTCATAGGACCAAAGTCATATGTGATTTTTAAAGTCAATGTTACCTCAAGAAAAGAAAAAATAGATAATGTGAATACCACTGAACTATACATTTAAAATGACTAAGATGGTAAATGGTATACTATGTATAATTTATCACAATTTTAGAAAAATATTAACAATAAGGTCCTCACAATTTAAAAAAGTTATGCAATCATTATATCCATTGAGACCTATACTTTCTTTTCCAATATATCAAAATTTTATCTTGCATCCGAAGAATTCCTATTATGAATAGCTTAACATCAGAAAGTAGTTCATAGAACACGATTTCTTTCTCCTACTATAAATACACCAGACTGTTCACTGGTACTAAACTATTTCTTCTCAGTTAATGACTTTATACTTTTTCAGCATATAAAAGCTTATTTTTTTAAGTAGGTTTCTCAGATGAAATATAGCATTTTACAGATTAAAATAAAATGTTTTCCCACATGCAGCCATTTCATAGTCACCTTTGAAACAGGTATGTGGCAAGGTACTTGAAAAATAATTTCTCCAATAAACTTTTACTATAAAATTAGTTTATATCTTAAATGCCCAACATGGTCTTCTATGGAGTTAGAAAAGAATGAAGGTGCCCTAGTCTCAGGTGACTCTGTTCAGTTGAGAAATTTCTTGTGAAGGAGGATAGCTATCATTCATTTGCATACAAATCCAATCTTTTCTCATTAGGTAATTGAAGCCTTGTAAGCCTGGGGTAAAAACAACATTATGCCTTTCCATTTACTGTGTGAAGGTTGGTCATGAGACCAAGGGCATTGCTGAGGAAGAGATTAAGTTTTAGGACAATAGAGAGTTAGGAATGGGGAAAATGAAGCGAAGTAATAAACATGAGGGAAGCTGAAAAGAAATGATAATGTCTAATAGAACTTGTTTCTTATTTTATTTCTTATTTATTTCTTATTTCCCCATATTTCTCCTGCCACCATATCATCTGTGACCCATCACCATTTCTCTTGTGTTCCTCCTTCTAGTTTCACCTCCCTTCTTCCACCCTTGCTGATTTTTTTGTTTCTATGGTAAATTTGTTAGTTTTTACTATTTCTATGATGAATTGAATTGCAGTCCCTTAAAATTCTCAGGCTGAAGTTATAACAACAGTGGTTTAGAATGTGACATTATTTATGTGAGATAAGATCTTTACAGAGGTGATCAAGTTAAACTGAAATCACAAGAATGGCCCCTATTATTAAATAGCTGGTCTCTTTTTGAAAAGGGAATATTTGATTACTGAGGCACACACAGGGAGAATGCCATGTGAGGATGAAGGGTGAAATTCCTGTACATCAATGTAAAATCAAGAATGCTGGCAAAGTACCATAAATGAGGGACAAGGAGGAACCAAGCCTAATGACACCTTGATCAAATACTCCCAACACCTGCATCAAACAGGTGATAATTTTCTCTTGTCTAAGTTTTCCTCAGTTTGGGGTACTTTGTTACAGCAGCTGTTGGAAACTAGTACAACTTCTCAGACATCAAATGAAAGGGAGCTCAACGAAATTCAAATTGTTACCAGGCAGGAGAAGGCAACAGATGTGGTGGGCTGGCTGAAGATAATCTAAATCCAATTAAGGACTCTAGCTGTTCCCAGTTGTTCAGGTGAAGATCCCTCCCTTAAAAGATAATTGATCAAACTCTAGGGTGGGCACCCTGAGGGGGGTACAAGTCAGGGTCTCCAAGAGAGACTAAAGAAAGCAGCAGGGACCAGGAAAAGAATGGCAGGTGAACCTCAGAAAGAGTTTGCATGCAAAACTGTTACAGCCTGAGGGAGAAGGAAAGGCCTCTGTCCCTAGCCTCTGGAGAAGGAAGGGGAACCAGCAGCCCCCTCCAGTGCCTACTGACTGCTGAGGAGAATCTGAGACCTTGGCAGAGACTGAGCCTCCCATCCTGTCTCTCGCCTTGCTTGACGGGAGCACCGAAGGCCCTGGGCATGGTGTCTCTAGCTGTGTGTTGGTGGTACACTTCTGGCGACCATTCCTGACCATCACTGCTGACCTTGGCACTTCTGATGATAGGTTAATGGCACCCTGCTTGACCGGTAGAGACTGACTAGGTAAGGCAGCTGGCCCCTGCGGCTACATTAATGTCTTTGTTTTCCTTGTGGAATGACTTTAGGGTGCACAGGTGGAAGAGCCCATGGACAGGGACCATTAGGGTTATAATCCTTGATTGACTTTAACCCTTTTTTACTTGTATTGATATCGGGTGAGAAAATGGATAAAACAGGGTGCTTATCCAAACCTACAAAGGGTAGCAGCTGGCCCATTAAAGCCAGCCACACACCAGGTTCTTCCCAGCCCACGCATGCAGTAGCAAGACCACATACACTTTAAGAGGGAGGCAAAAACAAATTTACTTATTAAAAGATGAATTGGAAAAGAGTCACAGAGGGAACCCCTTTAGTAATCTTACCACACAATCCATCTCTAGTCCAAAGTGCACATGGCTTTAGCAGCCATGTGTGTCCAAAAATGGCGACTGCCCCACCTTGAGCCGGATGAAGGAGTTAAGGTGGCGCCGCTGCTGCTCCTTCTTCAAAGACACAGCTGCACTCACTGCAAGCCAGAAGAAGCCAATATGGCACCGTCGATCCTTCTCCAAAAGCAGGAGATTCAAATCCAACGAGGAAGACCAGGGTGGTGTCCTCAATTCTTCTCCAAAAGGCACAGCTCTGGCATTCTGCCAGCTCCAGCTCCACAGTGGCCTGACATCAGCAAAACTCACTCAGTTTAGCAACACAGCAAGCGCTTCAGACGTCTCACGTTGAAAACGGCAACACAGCAAACTCTCCTCAGTTCTCCAAGACAGCTCATACAGGACATAAGTTTCTCCAACATGCTTCCCCAGGCTCCTCACCGGTCTGGGCTGGGCATGGGGATGGAAGCCCACAGCTTGGCTTCCTTCCCTCCCTGCTGCCCCACATGGTAGCGGCAGCTCTGAGGCCTCCAGCCTCTCCGCTGCTCCTCTGTGCTCCTTACTTCTCCATTCTCCTCTCTGTCCTCTTCCGTTCTCTTCTCTGCTGTTCTCTCCTCTTTTTCCCTGACTTTTTCTCTATCCCCTCCCTCATTCTTTAACCCTCTTTTTGAAAGTGGGTAAAAAGAGACTTTCTGACTTTATTTAACTGTTTACCCCTATCCGCCTGCTTCTCTCTAAAAAGCAGGCTACAAACAGTACTTAACTGCAATTACCTTTAACCTTAACTGGATACTCTTATTTGCCTGCTACTCTCTACAAAGCAGGCTACACACTCTTCATTAGCATTTTCACTGATCACCTTTACCAT